>JARWLF010000439.1:0-16407 GCA_029853055.1 Scenedesmus sp. KT-U
CTGGACGCCCGTGGCGGCAGCGCGCTACGCAAATCCTGCGGTCACCGCTTCACCGGACTTCATGTATTCGCGCAGCGCGCTTTGCCACGAGCGCCCAGCGACGCCCTCGCGACGGCGTCTGGGTTCTCGTACGCTCTAAGCCCAACAGGCACAAGGCCTCGTTCAGAGCCACCCACAGCCCCCTATGCAAGGCGCACGCAGGCAGCCAGGCTGGCCGCCTGTCGAGTGCGTGCAACGTCGCAGGCGAGGCTGTGGGTGGCTCCCTTCGGCCGCGCTTGCCGGCGTCCGTGCCTGCGTTGTCACTCGCTCCTGTACGGCAAGCACAGCGCGCTTGCTCCGCCTTGCCACGGTCGCCGGCAAGCGCCTTGGATGCGGCTTCATGCCTGTTGGGCTTGGTAGTCTTCCTCGCGGCTTCTGGCGTCTACAATCGCGGCATGCGCACCGACCGCCCGCTCAATCTGCACATCCAGCGCTACCTGATCACCGGATTGCTGACGGTGTTTCCACTGTGGCTCACCTGGGTGGTCTTCCAGTTCATCCTGCTGCAGCTGTCCAAGCTGGGAGCGCCTGTCGTGGACGCGCTGATGCTGGCCCTGGTGCGGATCTTCCCGCCGCTCGCCGGCATGCTGGACATGGGGGCGCTACGCTTCATCCTCGCCGTGGTGTTGACCCTGCTCAGCCTGTACGGACTGGGCTGGCTCGCCAATCGCGTCGTCGGCAAGCGTTTGCTGGCAGGGCTGGAGGCGCTGATCGAGCGCATTCCCCTGGTCAAGGCGATCTATGGCGGAACCAAGAAGCTCCTCTCCGTGCTGCAGACCAAGCCGGAAGGGGCGCAGCGGGTGGTGCTGATCGACTTCCCGCACAGGGGCATGAAGGTGATCGGCTTCGTCACGCGCGTGATCCGAGAGGAGGGTAGCGGTCGTGAGCTCGCCGCCGTCTACGTGCCGACCACGCCCAACCCGACGTCAGGCTACCTGGAGATCGTGCCGGTGGAGGCGCTGACGCCGACCGAGTGGACCGTGGACCAGGCGATGGCCTTCATCATTTCAGGTGGGGCGGTGAGCCCGGAGGTGATTCCGTTCTCGCGCCAGCCCGAGGCGCCGCCGAGGGCGTGAGCGCCCCCCCCCCCCCGGCGGTGGTGGGCGGGTTCAGTTGCGGCGTTCGTTCGCCACGCCGGCCTGCTCCAGCTGCTGCTGCAGGCCTATCGAAGGCAGCGAGGGGCGGATATCCGGGGTCGCTGGCTCGGTCTCCTCCGCCTCGGCCCCCGGGGTGCCGAAACCCTCCAGCTCGCGCGCGCTCTCCTCTGCCTCGCGCGTCATCACGATGATGCTGATCCGACGGTTGATCGGGTTGGTCGGGTTGTCCCGGTCGAACAGCACCGAAGACGAAAGTCCGACCACTCGCGAGACCCGATCCTCGGGCAGGCCGGCGCCGACCAGTTCGCGTCGCGCGGCGTTGGCGCGGTCGGCCGACAGCTCCCAGTTGGAGTAGCCGCGCACCCCGGTACCGCTGAAGGGCATGGCGTCGGTGTGTCCGGACAGGCTGATGCTGCGGCGCACGTCCTCGATGTAGGGCGTCAGTTCGCGCAGGATATCGCGCGTGTAGGGTTTGAGCACGGCGCTGCCGACGTCGAACATCGGGCGGTTCTGTTCGTCCACGATCTGGATCCGCAGCCCCTCTGGAGTGATGTCCAGCAGCAGCTGGTCCTTGAAGGGCTCCAGCGCTTGGCTGCGTTCGATGGCCGCCTCCAGCTCCAGCTTGAGCTGCTGCAGCTCGCGCCGGTCCTGCTCCGCGGCCATCTTCTTCGCTTCTTCTGCATCGACCGGACGGCCATCCGCGCCGACCTGCGGCCCTTCTCCATCGAGTCTCGGCGAGATGTTGGTCGGCCCCAGCGTCACCGGATTGACGCCCCCGCCGCCCGCGCCCATGGCGGCAGGCGGGGGGGCCTGTGCGGCGCCGCGCAGGACGCTCGGATTCTTGAAGTACTCGGAAATGCCCGAGAGCTTCTCCTCCGGCAGCGTGGCCACCAGCCACATCACCAGGAAGAAGGCCATCATGGCCGTCACGAAGTCGGCATAGGCCACCTTCCACGAGCCGCCATGGTGGCCGCCCTCGACCTTCTTGACCCGCTTGATGATGATGGGCTGGGCGCTGTCAGCCACGCAGGCCCCCTTGCGAAAGGGTCGTGTAGTGCGTGCCCATCACTTGGCCGCCTTCAGCTGGGTTTCGAGGTCCTGGAAGCTTGGGCGGACCTCGGTGAACAGCAGCTTGCGCGCGAACTCGATGGCCACCTGCGGCGGGTAGCCGCGCAGGTAGGCGATCAGCGCCATCTTGACCAGTTCATAGGCCTTGCCGTCTTCGTGCGCGCGCTGTTCGAGCGCCTGCGCAACGGGACCCACGTAGCCGTATCCGAGCAGGATGCCGAGAAAGGTGCCGACCAGCGCGCCCGCTACCTTCTGGCCGATCACGGCGGGAGGCGCATCGCCAACGATGCTCATGACCTTAACGATGCCCAGCACCGCGGCCACAATGCCGAAGGCGGGCAGGCCGTCAGCCACCTTCTGCACGGCGTGGCTGGGATGGGCCGTCTCCTTGTGATGGGTCTCCAGTTCCAGCTCCAACAGCGCCTCCAGCTCGTGCGGGGCGAGATTGCCGCCGATGATCAGGCGCAGGCAGTCGGTGGTGAAGTCGAGCAGGTGGTGATCGGCCATCACCTTCGGGTAGTTCTGGAAGATCGTGCTGTTCTCGGGGTTCTCGACATGGTCCTCGATGGACATCAGCCCGTCCTTGCGGATCTTCTGAAGGATCTCGTAGAGCAGCTTCAGCAGGTCCACGTAGTCCTGCCGCTGGAACTTGGCGGGTTTCAGCAGTGCGACCGTGCCGCCAAGCGCTTCCTTCACGGTTTTCATGGAGTTGCCCATCACGAAGGCGCCGAAGGCGCCGCCGCCAATGATCAGCATCTCGACGGCAGCCGCTTCGGCCACGGTCATGATGTTGCCGCCGGCGATCATGAAGCCGCCAAACACACACAGGGTGACGACGATTGCGCCGATGATGATGAGCATGTTGCGCTTCCACGCAGGGGGATGAAGTTCCGGGCACACGGGTTGCAAAGCAACGGGCGTCCGCCCCTGGGGCGCCTGCACGATCCGTTCCCAAGTGGCGCCAGAAATTTGACTTCAGCATCGCCAGAGCCTCGATCACGCCCCCAGCTCCAGCGCCTGCTGGTACGGCTGCTGGCAGTGTTCGGGCTGGTGCCGGTGCTGGTGATCGGGCTCGGTGTGGCGGTGGCGGACTATCTGTTCCGCAGACACCAGGCCGAGGCCGTGCTGTCGGCGGCCTCGGCCGCCGTGGCGGCCGATCTCGACCAGTTCCTGCGCAGCCACCGCAACGCGGCCCTGCAGCTGGCTGGCATGCTCGGCTCCGGCCGGCTGCGCGCCGATAGCGAGGATGACCAGGTCGCCCTGCTGGCGCAGACCCGGAAGGCCTTTCCTGATCTGCTCACCATGCTCTTGACCGATGCGGAGGGCAGGGTGATCGCCGGTTCCTTTGACGGCCGCACGGGTATCGATCGGTCCGACTGGTGGGGAGTGGATGTTTCGGACCGCGCCTATTTCCATCGTGCGCGCGACAGCGGCCGGGCCCAGGTTTCGGGTGTCTTTCAGGGACGCGGGTTTGGCGACGACGCGCTGTGCGCCGTTTCTGCACCGATCCTGCGGGAAGGGCAGTTCGATGGTGTGGTGCAGGCCTCCATCGCCCTGTCTGCGCTTGCCCAGACCTTCTCCGCCGCGGGCGAGGCGGGCGGTGCGCTGCTGTTGATCCTCGATCCCGACGGCAAGGTGGGCTACGCCAGCTCGGATTTGGGGCATTCGGCGCTCGACAGGCTTGAGATGCAGGCAGCGTCGTGGCCGTTGGGCGGCCTCAAGCGCTTGTCGTACGCTGACGCGGGCAACGGCCGAATGCTGGCTCTGGTGCGGGAGCGGTCTACCTCGCTGGGCTGGACTGCGGTTGCGGTGTTTCCCTGGTCCAAGCTGATCGCCCGCGCGCTGCTGGACCTGCTCTTGATGTGCGCGGGTCTTCTGCTCGTGTTGTCCGCAGCGTGGGCCGCGGGTCGGCGCGCGTCCTCCCGCTTGCTGGCGCCGCTGCACCGACTTGGAGATCGGCTCGACTCCGTCTCGCTGCAACCGGCCCCCGCCTTGCCTCCTGTCGCCGATGGGTTTGCCGAGTTCAGCCGCCTGGAGGATGCATTTGGACGGCTCTCCGAGCGACTTGCAGCCAGTTACGCCCGCCTGACCCAGGAATTCGAGAATGAGCGTCGTCTGCGCGCCGCTCTCGCCGAGGTGCAGGCCAAGGCCTCGCGCGACGAAGGTGAGCTGGACGCTGCGCGCGAGATCCAGATGGCCATGCTGCCCTCTCCCACGCGGCTGGCCGCGCTCTCCGACGAGATCGATGTCGCCGGAATCCTGCAGCCCATGCGCGCGGTCGGCGGGGACTTCTACAACCTGCGCCTGGGGGATCAGCGTTGGCTGTACTTCTACCTGGGTGATGTGTCCGACAAGGGCGTGCCCGCCGCCCTGTTCATGGCGCGATGCATGACCTTGCTGGAATCCGCTGTCGCCCTGCTGGGCGATCCCGGAACCGTGCTGCAGCGTGCGGCCAGCCTGGTCGAGGAGGACAACCCCGGAGGCATGTTCGCCACCGTCCTGCTTGGTCGCTTTGACCTGCAACGCGGCGTGCTCGAGCTGGCGAGCGCGGGTCACGAATCACCGCTGCTGCGAAGGCGCAGCGGAGAAGTGTCGGGGTTGACCGTGCAGACAGGTCCCGCGCTCGGTTTCGGGGATGGAGATACCTATCCCGTGCATGCGTTCCGGATGGCGCCGGGCGAGATGCTGCTTGCCTTCACCGATGGCGTGACCGAGGCGGCGGACGCCGCTGGCCATGCCTTTGCAGAAACTGAGCTGGAGGCATCCCTCACGCTCTCGCCTGAACAGTCCGCGCGCGCTGTGGTCACGTCGATCATCGACAGGCTCGACGTCTTCCAGTCCGAGGGGCCTCACGATGACCGGACGCTTCTGTGCTTGCGCAGGCCGGTGGGCCCGATCGCACTCCATGGTACAGGTGACGAAGGCCTTGAATGTCTCCTGGAAGCCCTTGAGGCAGCCCTGGGGCAGTGCTCGGTGCCGATGCCCTGCGTGCTGGACGCCGTGCTGCTGCTGGAAGAGCTCGCCACCAACGCCCTCAAGTACGGTGCGGGCGCGGGGCGCCTGGTAACCGTGCGGGTACAGGCATGCTGCGAGGCCGACCGGCTGTGGCTGCATGTGGGCGACGACGGAGACCCCTTCGACCCGCTGTCCGCGCCATTGCCGGATATCGAGAGCCCGCCAGGGGAACGCCCGATCGGTGGCCTTGGCATCCTGCTGGTTCAGCGCCTTGCCCGGGACCCGATCTGGCGCAGGCGCGAAGGCTGGAACAGCCTCTCGTTCTGGCTGCCTCTCGACAATGAAGCACCGGTGGCGACACCCGGTCCTGACATCCTTACCTCAACCACTCCGCAGGAACTGCCATGAGCCTCGCAACCGAAATCCACCATCGCCATCCCGGCAGCACCACGCTGGCGCTACGTGGCCGGCTCGACAGCGCCAGCCATGAGGCCTTCGATTCGGCGGTCTTGGGCTGGTTTGCCGGTGCGCCGGCCGGCGAGCCAGGACACAGCTTCGTGCTGGACCTTGCGGGCCTTGAATACATTTCGAGCGCCGGGTTGCGCTCGGTGTTCCGCGCGCGCAAGGAGGCGTTGGCGCACGGGCACCGGCTGCTGGTGCTGGGCGCCCAGCCGCAGGTCCAGAAGGTATTCGACATCGTCAAGGCGGTGCCCCTGTCGGAGATTTTTTCTTCCAACGAGGAGCTGGATGCCTACCTGGACGAGATCCAGCAGCGCATGCTCGACCCCGACCACGAATGAGGCGCCCGCGCTTGCTCGGCACGGTATCGCCCCGAACGCGCGACCCGATCCGGGCTTTCGGTGGAGTCTCCTGTGCTGGACACGAAAGACGCCCCGCCCGCCGCGACGACGTTCCGTCCACGCGGCTCCGAGTTCACTGGAGTGTGTCGTCGACCGGAGGCAACCGATGAACCGAGTGATCCCACTGGCCTGGATGGCCTGCGCGCTGTTCAGTCCACTGGCGTTCGCGGCGCCGGAAGTCCGCTCGATCGAGTGGGAGCTGGAAGGCCAGGCCTTCCGTGGCGCGCTGATCCACGATCCGGCCCAGCCGGCGGCCGCCGCGTTGGTGCTGGTGCCCAACTGGATGGGCGTCAACGATTCCGCCATCGAGAAGGCGCGCGACATCGCCATCCGCGGCTACACCGTGCTGGTGGCCGACGTGTACGGCGTGGAGACCCGGCCTGGTAGCGTGGAGGAAGCTTCTGCCGCCGCCCAGGCGATGTACGCCGACCGGCCCCTGCTGCGTGCGCGGATCGGCGCGGCGGTTGACCAGCTCAAGGCGCAGGCGCCCGGAGCGGGCTTCGACGCCTCACGGATCGGGGCGATCGGGTTCTGCTTCGGCGGCACCACCGTGCTGGAGTTGGCCCGCAGCGGCCGCGACGACATCGCCGGCGTGGTGTCCTTCCACGGAGGGCTTGGTACCACCTTGCCCGCCCAGGCCGGGCAGGTGGCGATCCCGTCCCTGGTGCTCAACGGCGCCGATGACCCCTGGGTGTCGGCCGAGGAGATCGCCGGATTCAAACAGGAGTTCACCGCCGCTGGCGCCGACTGGCAGTTCGTGAACTTTTCGGGGGCAGTCCACTGTTTCGCCGAGCCGGATGCCGACATGCCGCCCGGCTGCACCTACCACGAGCGCTCGGCTCGACGCGCCTTCCGGATGATGGACGACTTCTTCGCCGAGACCTTCGGCGGCTGAGGCCAGGGCTCGCCGCTGGTCGGCAGCGGAAGGCGAGGGCCGGCGCCGTGGCGATCAGTGGTCGCGCTGCACCGCGTAGAGGGCGAGTCCGCGCAGTGCGGCCACCTGGGGTGTCTCCGGCAGGTCGGAGAGCGCCTCAAGTGCTTCCCCCGCGTAGCGCAGGGCGATGTCCTTGCTGTAGTCCAGGCTGCCACAGCGGCGGATCGCCTCGACGATTTCCGGCAGGGCGGCGGTGTCGCCATCGATGAGCGCTTGGGCCATGCGTTCGCGGGTGGGGCCGTCGCTATGCGCCATCGCGTGGATGAGCGGCAGGGTGGCCTTGCCCTCGGCGAGGTCGTCGCCGAGGTTCTTGCCGAGCGTGTCGGCGTCGGCCGTGTAGTCCAGCACGTCGTCGGCGATCTGGAAGGCATGGCCCAGCGCCAGCCCGAAGCGCGCCATGGCGTCCTGCTGTTCGAGCGGGGCCTCCGCCAGCACCGCGCCCAACCGGGTGGCCGCGGCGAACAGCACCGCGGTCTTGCGCTCGATCACCCGCAGATAGGCCGCCTCGTCGGTGTCCGGGTTGTGTACGTGCAGCAGCTGCAGCACCTCGCCCTCGGCGATCGCGTTGGTGGTGTCGGCGAGGATCCGCATCACCTGCATGCTGTCCAGCTCCACCATCAGCTGGAAGCTGCGCGAGTACAGGAAATCCCCCACCAGCACGCTGGCCGCATTGCCCCACAGCGCGTTGGCGGTCTTGCGTCCGCGCCGCAGCTCTGACTCATCCACCACGTCGTCATGCAGCAGGGTGGAGGTGTGGATGAACTCGATGATGGCCGCCAGCTGCAGGTGGTCCTGGCCGCCATAGCCGAGCGCGCGCGCCGCCAGCAGCACCAGCATCGGGCGCAGGCGCTTGCCGCCGGCAGAGACGATGTGCTCGGCGATCTGGTTGATCAGGACCACGTCGGAGGCCAGGCGGCGCCGGATCAGGGCGTCGACGGCCTGCATGTCGGGCCCGACGAGTCGTTGGATCTCGGCCAGCGACAGGGCATTGCCGGCGGGCGGCAGGGGCAGGGCGGCATTCATCCGCCAAGTATAGACACCGGGGGGCGTGGCCTCGGTGTATGGCTGACCCTCGGCCGGGCATTTTTCCTACGGACCGCGCAGCCGATCACGGATCCGTGGCCCGCCGACGCTGCGGCTATACTCGGCCCCCTGCGGCGCAGTGGGTGCGCCGCCCCTGACATTCGAGGACGTTCCATGGCCCGTGGCATCAACAAGGTCATCATCGTCGGCACCCTGGGCGCCGATCCGGAGACCCGCTATACCGCTTCCGGCTCCGCGATCACATCGATGCGGCTGGCCACCAATGAAAGCTGGACCGACAAGCAGACCGGCCAGAAGCAGGAGCGCACCGAGTGGCACCGCGTCAAGATGTTCGGCCGCCTGGCCGAGATCGCCGCGGAATACCTGCGCAAGGGCAAGCAGGTCTACATCGAAGGCAGCCTGCGCACCGACAAGTACACCGACAAGGACGGCATCGAGCGCTACAGCACGGACATCATCGCCAACGAGATGCAGATGCTCGGTGGCGCCGGTGGAGGCGGCGAAGGCGGCATGCGTGGCGGTGGCGAGGGCGGCAGCTATGGCGGCCGCAGCGAGCGCGCGGAGGGCGGCGGCTACCGCGGTGGCGGACAGCAGCGCGGTGGTCCGGGCCCGCAGCAGGGCGCGCGCCAGCAGCCGGCACCGGCGGACAACTTCGAGGACGACGAGATTCCGTTCTAGGTCGCGCCTGCGATCGAAGCGCACGGTCTGAAGGCCAGCGCCCCGGGCAACCGGGGCTGCTCTTTTGGCACGGTTGGCCCGGTTGCCACGCTGGCCGGTTCAGGCCGGGTCGGCTATAAGGGCCGGGATATCTCCCAGATCCGCCGGCGGTCCGCTTGTCCGAAGAAATCCTCATCAACGTCACGCCACGCGAGACGCGCGTGGCCGTGGTCGAAAACGGCATGCTGCAGGAGGTCCATATCGAACGGGCCTCGCGGCGGGGCTACGTCGGGAACATCTACAAGGGCAAGGTGATCCGGGTCATGCCGGGCATGCAGGCGGCCTTCGTCGAAGTGGGCCTGCAGCGGGCCGCCTTCTTGCATGCCTCCGACATCTTCCGTCCGCCGACGCCGCTGCCCGAGGGCGACGAGCCCGCCAACGGCTCGCCGACGCCGCCGATCACCGAACTGGTGCGCGAGGGCCAGGAGGTGGTGGTGCAGGTGGTCAAGGACCCGATCGGCACCAAGGGCGCGCGGCTTACCACGCAGCTCAGCATCCCCAGCCGCTACCTGGTGCTGTTGCCCTTCAGCCGGGTGCTGGGCGTCTCCGCACGGATCGAGGACGAGGGCGAGCGCGCGCGCCTGAAGGCCGCCATTGCCGAACTCAGCGGCGACAGCGGGCTGGGCTATATCGTCCGCACCAATGCCGACGGCCTGCAGGTGGAGGCCCTGGCTGAAGACCTGGCCTACCTGGGCAAGCTCTGGGATGCGATCCAGGCCGGCTCCGGCCAGGCGCGCGTCGGCAGCTGCATCTACGAGGACCTGTCGCTTCCGCTGCGCGCCCTGCGCGACCTGCTGCACGGCGAGGTGGAGAAGGTGCGGGTGGATTCGCGCGAGACCTTCGATCGCACCCAGCGCTTCGCCAGCCAGTTCATGCCCGAGCTGGTCGAGCGCATCGAGCACTACCCGGGCGAGCGTCCGATCTTCGATCTGTACGGGGTGGAGGACGAGATCCAGCGCGCCATGCAGAAGGAGGTGCCGCTGAAGTCCGGCGGCTATCTGGTGATCGACCAGACCGAGGCGATGACCACGGTCGACGTCAACACCGGCGCCTTCCTCGGCAGCCGCAACCTGGAGGAAACGGTCTACCGCACCAACCTGGAGGCCGCGCAGGCCGTGGCCCGGCAGCTGCGCCTGCGCAACCTCGGCGGCATCATCATCATCGACTTCATCGACATGACCGATGCCGAGCATCGGCGCCAGGTGCTGCGCCAGCTCGAGAAGTCGCTGGCCCGCGACCACGCCAAGACCACGGTCTACGAGTTTTCGCCGCTGGGCCTGGTGGAGATGACCCGCAAGCGCACCATCGACAGCCTGGAGCGCCAGCTCTGCGAGCCCTGCGTTTCCTGTGGCGGGCGCGGCACGGTCAAGACCGCGGAGACGGTCACCTACGAGATCTTCCGCGAGATCACCCGCGCGGTGCGCCAGTTCGAGGCGCAGAAGCTGCTGGTGCTGGCCTCGCCCAAGGTGGTGGCGCGCATCCTGGAGGAGGAGTCGGCCGCGGTCGCCGAGCTGGAGGAGTTCATCGGCAAGACGATCCGCTTCCAGGCCGATGAGAACTACACCCAGGAGCAGTACGACGTGGTCCTGTTGTGATACCGAGCCCAACAGGGAAAAAGCCTTGTACAGCGCGCTTGCCGGCGATCGTGGCAAGGCGGAGCGAGCGTTGTGTGCTTGCTGTACATGAGCGAGTGACAACGCAGCCACGGACGCCGGCAAGCGCGCCCGAAGGGAGCCACCCACAGCACCGTCTGCAGCGTTGCACGCGCTTGACAGGCGGCCAGCCTGCCTGCGCGCCTGCGCCTTGCATACGGGGCTGCGGGTGGCTCTGAACGAGGCTTTGTCCCGGCTGGGCTTGGTAACGGCGCTGCGCCGCGGGCTGCGGCGCCTGCGCCGGTTCGTGGCGCTGGCGCTGGCGCTGCTCCTGATCACCGCGGCGGTTGCCGTCGCGCTCAGCGCGCAGCTGATGCCGCTGCTGGAGCGCCATCCGCAGCGGGTGGCCGCCTGGCTTTCGGAGCGGATCGGCCAGCCGGTTGAAATCAGCGCCCTGAGTGCGCGCTGGAGCCGTCGCGGCCCCTTGCTTGATCTGGAGGGCCTGCGCATCGGCGGCGGCCCGGCCGGCGGCGGCGTGGATATCGGCCAGGCGCGGCTGCGGATCAACGTCTACGCCGGGCTGCTGCCCGGGCAGCCACTGCTGAGCCTGCGGGTCGAGGGGCTGCGTCTGGAGCTGGCGCGCGATGTCGAAGGCCGTTGGCGCGTGCGCGGCTTCTACGGCGGCACCGGCGTGGACATCGAGCAGGCGCTGGCCCAGCTCGAACGTATCGGCGAGCTTGAACTGTTCGGCGGCAAGCTGGTCATCGAGGATCGCTTCGCCGACATCGACCTCGTGCTCGAGCGTATCGATGCGCGCCTGCGGACGCTGGGCGGGCGTTTTCGCTTCGCCCTGCGCGTGCATGGCGCCGACGACAGTCCGCTGCGACTGGTGGCGGACTTCGACACGCGCCTGCTCGATGGCCGTGCGCGGCTGTGGGGGCGAGGGCTGGATCTGCCGGGCTGGCTGCAGGGCAGCACCTTCGAGGGGCTTGGCCTTGCCACCGGCCGGGCCGAGCTGGAGGCCTGGCTGACGGTGGAGCAGGGCCTGATGCGCGAGGTCTGGGTCGATCTCGAAGCCGATGCACTCGCCGCCGAGGCGGCTGTGGGCAGCCTGCACAGCGCGCTGCTGCCGGGGCCCGTCCGCCTGCGTGCGGGGTGGCAGCAGCAGCCGGGAGGCTGGGGCCTGGACCTGCATGAGCTTCGTTTCGGCGATCCGCGCGCCGGTGCGCCCACCCGCGCGCGGGTACAGCAGGCGGACGGTCTGCTGAAGGTGGCGGTCGATACGCTGGACCTGGCTCCGCTGTCCGCGCTCGCCGGCTGGTGGCCGGCGTTGTCGGCGGCGCAGCGCGACTGGCTGAAAGCGGCCGCGCCGGAGGGCCACGTGCACGACATCGAGCTCCTGCTGCGCGAAGGCGGACTTGAGCGCCTCCAGCTTCGGGCTGAAGGCCTGGGCTTCGCTGCGGTGGAGGCGGTGCCCGGCGTCTCGGGCCTCGATCTGCGGGTGGTGGGGGATCGCCAGGGCAGCTGGATCGAGATCAACAGCCCGGGTTTCTCGCTGCAGGCGCCAGCCAGCTTGTCGGCGCCCATCGAGGCCGAGCTTGTCGCCGGCCTGGCGATGTGGCCCGAGGCGGGTGAGTGGCGGATCGATGTCGCTTCGCTGCGGGTGCGCGGCGAGGATTTCGGCGCCCATGTGCACGGTGGGGTCCGCCTGGGCGGCGAGCGGAGACGGCCGCGCCTGGATCTCCACGCGCGGGTCGACGACAGTCCGGTGCAGGCGGCACATCGTTTCTGGGTGCGCAACAAGATGCCGCCGCCTACCGTGGAGTGGCTGGAGCGGGCGCTGGTGGAAGGGCGCGTGCTCGATGGCGAGGCGGTGATTGGCGGGGAGCTGGACGATTGGCCGTTCGACGCGCCCGGCAGCGGTCGCTTCCATGCCCGCGCCAGGGTCCAGGACGTGGTCCTCGACTACCTCCCGGGCTGGCCGCACGGTGAGCGCCTGGCGGGCAGCGTGGACTTCGTGAACGACAGCATGTCCGCCGAGGTCGCGGCCGACGTGCGGGGTGTGGCGGTGCGCAGCGCGCGGGGCAGGATCGCGGACTTCTCCGAGCCGGTGCTGGAGCTTGAGCTTGCCGGAGGCGGGCAGGGCGCGCAGCTGCTGCGCCTGCTGCGGGCCACGCCACTGTGGGCGCGGTTTGGCGACGCCATGCGCGGACTCAGCGTGGGCGGGCGCGGCGAAGTCGAAGTGGGGATCCGTGCCCCGCTCAAGCGCGAACTCGGCGAGCTGGCGCTCGACGGGCATGTCGATCTTGGCGACGCCGACCTTGTCGATACCCAGTGGAACCTGCGCTTCGGCGCCGCCAGCGGCCGGCTGCGCTTCAACCAGCGCGGCTTCAGCGCCGACGAGCTGGGCGTGCGCTTCGATGGCCAGCCCGGCAGCCTGAGCCTGGCCGCCGGCGATGCCACCGCCCACGAGGACAATGCATTCGAGGCCACCCTGCGCGGCGCCTTCAGCACGGATTCCCTGCTCGCGCCGAGGCCGGAGCTGCACTGGCTGGAGCCCTACCTGCTGGGGCGCAGCCAGTGGAGCATCGAGCTCAGCGTGCCCGAGCCCCGCCTTGGCCTGCGCAGCCGTCTGCGGGTGGGCTCTACCCTCGAGGGCGTCGCCGTACGCCTGCCTGCACCGCTGCGCAAGCCCGCGAGCTCGCCGCTGCCGCTTCAGCTCGAAGTGGCGATTCCGGCCACCGAGCCGGCGCCGGGCGGCAGCGTCGAGCTTCGCCTCGGGCAGCTACTGCACCTGCGCGCCCAGCCCGGTGAGAACCCGGCGGAGTTTCGCGGCCGCGCGGTGTTTGGCGGCGCTGCAGGCGCCGCCCTGCCTGAGCGCGGCATCGAGGTGCAGGGGCGGGTGCCGGTGCTGGACGCAGTCGGCTGGCTTGGGCTGGGCTTCGCCGGCGACGGCGAGGGCATCGTGCTTGGTGGCATCCAGCTCGAAGCCGGCGCCATGGCCGTCGGTGAGCGACTGCTCCCGGACTTCGCGCTCGACCTGAGCGCGGACAGCGGCCAGGGCCGTCGCCTGCAGCTGCGCTCGCCCGACGTGCAGGGCGAGGTGGACTGGCCCGCAGGCTTCGAGCGCCCCCTGCGCGCACGCTTCTCGCATCTGCGCTGGCCGGGCGAGCCCGCGCAGGACGAGCGCGTTGGCACCCAGCCGGCATCGCGGCGGCCGGTGATCGAGCCCGATCCCACCCTGCTGCCCGCGCTCGATATCGAGATCGAGGACCTCGGCTTCGGATCCGCACGCCTGGGCGCACTGAGCCTCAAGACCCGGCGTGGCGCCGATGGCCAGCTGGTGGATGTACTTTCGACGCGCTCGGCGGACCTGAAGGTCGATATCCGAGGCGACTGGAGCCGTACCCTGCAGGGTAGCGAAAGCCGTTTCAGCATCGGCTTCGAGGGCGACGATCTCGGGCGCATGCTGGCGGCCTTCGGGCTGCCGGCGCTCGTCGAGGGGGGCGCCACCCGCGCCGATATGGACCTGCGCTGGCGCGGAGGGCCTGCGAACTTTGCCTTTGCCGCAGCCGACGGCCAGCTGCGCCTGAGCGTGGGCCGCGGTCGACTGCCTGAACTCGATCCCGGCGCGGGTCGCCTGCTCGGCCTGCTCAGCCTAGCCGAGATTCCGCGTCGGCTGAGCTTGGATTTCAGCGATTTCTTCCGATCGGGCTTCGGCTTCAACGGCATCGAGGGCAGCTTCGCGCTGGCCGGCGGCAGCGCGGTCACCGAAGACCTGCGCATCGACGCACCGGCGGCCGAGATCCGAATGCGCGGGCGTACCGGCCTCGCTGCGCGCGATTACGATCTGCAGGTCGAAGTGCTGCCGCGCACCGGCAGCGTGCTGCCGGCGCTGGGCGCGATCACGGGCGGGCCGGCCGGTGCCGCGGTGGGCGCGGTGGCCCAGGCGGTGCTGCAGCAGCCCATGAAACAGGTCAACCGCACCCTGTACCACCTCGATGGCGGATGGGACGAGCCGCGGATCGAAATCGTGGAGCGCGGCCCGTCGCGGCCGGAGCAGCCGCCTCGGCCGCCGCTGCGCGCCACCGAATCCGGGCGCTCGTCGCCTGCGCCAGGTTGAAGGTAGGGGGCTTTCCCGCGACTGCTGCGTGCGGTCCAGTGCGGGCCCGAACCGATCGGAGCGCGAGGCTCATGGCTTCGCGGGCGTGGTTGGGACCAACACCACCCTGATGGCATCCCGCGCGCAGTGCCGGCTCCAGTGGCTGGGGAAAGCTTGCCTGCGCGATGCGACGGGAGGAGGGGCGATGGCCTCGCTTGTCCTTGAGCGAGCCTCTCGTGTAACAATTACGGGGAATACGAGTGGCACCCGGTAATGTTGGCTTCGACTCGTGTTCGACCTTTCCCCGCAGGTTGCTTTCACTGAGCCCATGAATCCTCATCAGCCTCCCGGCCCGCTTGGCCTGTCTCCTCCCGCCATGTGCTATCCGTACGGGGCGTCGCTATTCACCTCCGCCTGGCCGGTGGGGCCGGTCGGTACGGACGCCTGCAGCCTGCCCCCGCTGCTGCCCCGCCGCTCAGGACCGCGCGACTTGACGGTTACGGAGGGGGAACGGATCGTAGCCGTGGCGGCTGAATGGGATGAGACGCCCTACGCCGATCAGGAGCACCTGTCGCCGCCAGGGCCCTACGCGCAGTACCGCGGGCCCAACGCGGTCAAGAAGAAGGGCGCCGACTGCAGCGGGGCCACCTGGCGCATCTACGGCGAAGCCGGGTTCAACTACGCCTACCGGCACTCAGCGGCATGGGCTGGCGCAGTCGACGAGGGCAGGATTCCCTTCCGTCGGCTTGCCGCTACGGAGACGCTCCAGCCCGGAGACGTGCTGCGCTTCGCGGGGCATCTGGCGATCTACGCCGGCGACAGCAAGATGTGGACGGCCAGGCGCTCATTCTATGAGTCGAATGGTGAATACAAGAATCGGCGCTTCGGCTTGCTTGCAGTCAGCCTCTGGAAAAAGCCTGTGCTTGCCCGCTACCGCTATCAGGTCGCCCCATGAGACTCCCGCCTCTTGTGCTCGCCTTGCTGCTCCCGTGCTTGGCCCATGCGCAGGTGCCCGAACTGGGCGGGGAAGGGCCAGAGCGCCTGCTCCAGCACGTCCTGCAGGCCGAGTTCGACGCCAATGCCTTGAGCCGGCTTTATCGTGTGGCTGGGCGGGTCGAGGCCGAGCAGGCACAGGACTACTATCAAGATTCTCTGGATCTTGATGACAGTGCCTTCTTTGTGGTCGACCATTTCGAGCTGGTCCACCACTGGCGTGAGCGGCCGGATCTGCACCACGCCTGGGTGCTGTTCCATCGGCTCGGCGAGTTCGATTACCTGCCAGGCCCTCGCTTGGGCCACAACCGTTTCGTACGCGCAGGTTCCGAGCTTGTCTGCGTCCAGTTCAGCCTGGTGCTGGATGAGGCGCATGGGTGGCTGTTGAAGGATCCGCCGAAGCCCTCGGTTTTCGTCGAGTCGGTGGTGTCGGAAGCCGAAATATGGGTCCATAGGCGTGAGACTACGCTTGCGAGGAATCCCGGGGATCCTTCTTCTCCTCTCGGGAGGTCCTTTCTGTCACACGTGCGCGGCGAACTTGCCGCGCTCAAGGCCATGCAGGCTGAGCGCGGCACGCGCGAGGCCTTGCCGCAGGTCGAGTGCCCGCCGTGAACGTGGCGATGTCGTGCTGGCGTGTCGCCCTCTCCCTGCCGCTTCGTCTCGCGCGCAGGTCTCCGGCAAGAGCGCGCCTGCTCTTGGCTCTGTGCCTGTACTCGGCAACCGGGGCTTCCACATGCGCTTTCCCCAAGCTCGCAGAGCCGGCAGACCTGCTCCAGCACGTCTTGCAGGCCGAGTTCGATGCCAATCGCTTGGCCCGTCTTTATCGTGTGGCTGGGCGGGTCGAGGCCGAGCAGGCACAGGACTACTATCAGGATTCTCTGGATCTCGATTTCAGCCCCTTCTTTCTGGTCGACCATTTCGAGGTGGTCCACCACTGGCGTGAGCGGCCGGATCTGCACCACGCCTGGGTGCTGTTCCATCGGCTCGGCGAGTTCGATTACCTGCC
>JARWLF010000440.1:0-16405 GCA_029853055.1 Scenedesmus sp. KT-U
GATCTGTCCATGGACACAAACACAATCTCAAAGTCTGCTCCATCCTTCTTGAGTTTACTATAGGTGTTGGCTAGTTGTGGTGTAAATCCTCTGCATGGTGGACACCTGATCCAGGAGATGCAACGAAACAACAGTGCGAGCACAGGTACTCTGTTGATTTAGGGACAAGTTGGCATCTTTGCATCCTTCAAACCCAACTGTGGTTAGAGATACGGCTCGCCAGTTCCCACTGGGGACTCTTGGAACTGCAGCTGCAGTGCACTGACACTGAACAACAGCTGTTGCAAACGAGAGCTGAGCACTAAACAGGCAGCTGCCTGACGTGATTTGCCATAATGCAGAGACCAGGACACAGGCACAGAGTGTACCAGCCCAACACAGCACATACCAGTGAGCTGAGAAGTAGAGTCCCACGTGCTTGCCCTTGAGGGCTTGATCCACGTCTACTTCGTTCTTTTCTCCGTGGGCCTTGTCGACGAGCTTCTCTGCGAGCAGGCCTTTCCACGAGTAGCTATCTGTCATGCTTGTACTGCTGATAGACTACACATGCAGACTTGGGACATGTACAAATGATCTTGGAACATGCACAAATGCTCAAGTGCTTTGTGCAACAGACCGTAGAGAGTGTGTATAGGCGCCTACAGTGAACCGGGAGGGAGCGGGATGTCACTTGCGGTTCGTCGAGACGGTTTCACCCCCCCAAGGGGCCCTGTGCAGCGATTACAAGCTACAACCTTAGTAAGCACCTACGCTAGTGACCGAAACACTTGGCATGTCACCAGAAAGACTATACAGTATCCCCACAACCGATCACAGCAGGTGCAACCGAACTCTTGGCAAGAGAGCAGTGGCATGATGCTTCTGAACTGCTGATACAGTTTGATGTGATGCACTGTGTTCTCTATTTCTAGGTCAGCTGTAAGTAGTGAGTAGTTTAAGTAGAATGGCCTCTTCTAGCGACACTGCCAACGCTAGGTCGCGATGGGAGCTGGAGAATAACGTGCAGAACGTGCCAACAGATGCACTATACAAGTATGATGATGCTGAGCAGAAGTTGATACAATCACAGAAGCCCTGGACCAAAGATCCCCACTACTTCAAGCAGTAAGCAGCTTCCTGCAGATCAGAGCAACATGGCTCAGGGCACAATTCCAAATGCTGCAGCGTCCCGCCCTTTGCAGCCTCAAAGTAGCTGTCGGTGATGGCACCATCGCTGAACAACTCAACATCTGAACCCTGTGCGCTACCAACTGCAGTGTACGCATGTCAGCCCTAGCGCTGCTCAAAATCGCCATGCATGCAAGGTCAGGTGGCAGCATCGAGGTGGGCATCGCAGCACTTGTCACTACATACTGTCTCTGATTGGCCAAATACTGACGTTGTGGTGTGTCTGCTGAGCATGGCAACATGGGATGGCACGTGGACTTTGTGGTGTTTAGCAATGGGTGAAGGCTGGTAGCGCGCATACAAGCAGTTTGCTGATCTGCTGCTGCAGTTGCTTTCCCCAGGCCAAGACCAACGTGTGTCTCAATCCTCACTCAGTTGGATATTGTAGCATGCTCATTTCAACACACATGCCAACAAGCATGGGTGCATGTAACAGCACTGCTGCATGGCTGCAGGTGATGGGTCTTCTGCAGGGCAAGGTGCAGAATGACACCTTCATTGTCATTGACAGCTTTGCCCTGCCAGTAGAAGGCACAGAGACACGCGTGAATGCACAAGCAGAAGCGTACGAGTATATGGTGGACTTCCAGGGGACTAGCAAGGTAGCTATAGCTGGGTATAGCAAGGTCTCATATTCAGCTTGTCTCTGCAAGCACCCTAGCACTACCTGCAGTGACCTGTGCTGGGTGTGCATGCGAGAACGTGGCTGGTGCAGGCGGAGACAGTCAGTGTGCCTGCTAACCAACATGTCACTCTTGCTGTGACCCCCACCCCCCTGTACATGCCTGTTGTGGTTGCATTGAGCTCATAGACAGTGTGTAGCTGTCACAGACATTCTTGTTGTGACCATTGCCCTGTTGCTGGTGTGTGTTGTCTGCAGGATGTTGGTCGCCTAGAGAACATAGTTGGCTGGTATCATAGTCATCCTGGATATGGCTGCTGGCTGTCAGGCATAGACTGCTCCACACAGATGCTCAACCAGCAGTACCAGGTGCGCACCATGATGGGCACTGTGCACTGACGGTGTGCATTAGTAGTGTGGTTTCACACACATACAACGAACAGAGGCTGAAGTGTGTTGCTCTCTTCTATCTTGGCCAGCTAACAGTCGTCCAGGACTGGCACTTGGTGTCAGTCTCAGCGACAATCATTCCAGCTTGATCCACCTTGCAACCAGACAGCTGCTTCACGCAAATGAGC
Source organism: Scenedesmus sp. KT-U (assembly GCA_029853055.1). Classification (NCBI taxonomy): domain Eukaryota; kingdom Viridiplantae; phylum Chlorophyta; class Chlorophyceae; order Sphaeropleales; family Scenedesmaceae; genus Scenedesmus; species Scenedesmus sp. KT-U. The sequence continues at coordinate 2,368 of JARWLF010000440.1, forward strand.
CCACTCTATACATCAACAATCCAACCACAAACATACACTGTGCCAACTTTCCTGCCCATGATATGCTCACTGCTGTGCTGTGTGCTGATTGTCTACTCCAGGAGCCGTTCCTTGCTGTTGTTGTTGACCCTGTTCGCACCATGGCCAGTGGTAAGGTTGAGATTGGTGCGTTCAGAACCTACCCTGAGGGCTACAAGCCGCCTGATGAGGGGCCCAGCGAGTATCAGACCATCCCACTCAGCAAGATCGAGGACTTTGGGGTGCATTCAAAACAGGTAAGCCTGACCTGTGGTTGCAAGGCCATAGCTGACAATAAGTAGTGTATGTTACATGCGAAACAGGCGAACCTGCTCCCTCATGCTTGCTTACAGCATCCATGTTACTGTTTGGAGTTCACAATGTATCAGACGCAACATAATGCATACGTGCTGAAAGGTAGGCATACGTGTGCCGGACCTGAAAGGGCACGTGCGTGCCCGCTCGTTGAACACAAGGTTTCACATATGAAAGATGTATCTTGTTCCCCTCCTGCTGCTGCATATGTGACACCATGCACGCTTGCCACAGATCCTGTATCTCATCCTGGTTCTATGTGCAGTACTACAGCCTAGATGTGAGTTTCTTCAAGTCTGGTCTTGACAGTCACTTGCTGGATCTGCTGTGGAACAAGTACTGGGTCAACACGCTGAGTGCCAGCCCACTAATCGCCAACAGAGACTTCGCAGCAGGACAGATTGCAGACATCGCAGAGAAACTGGAACAGGTACGTGAGATCAGCATCCTGCTGTCAGCTGACGCTGCCAGCATCCTTCTGCTGGGATGAAGATGAGCAACTAGGCTGCCGGACAGATACTTCGTTGCTGTAAGATGCCAATATAGTGGCCTGTAGGTCTCTGCTTCTGCTGACTTCAGCATCACTCGCCACTGGTATTTGCAGCACTGCTGATGAGCATGGACCGTGCGTGTGTGCCTCTGTACCTTCAGGCTGAGAGTCAGTTGGCTCAGGGTGCCAGAATGGGCCGCTTTGGTTCCTCTGACAGGAAGAAGGGCGATGAGGGACCATTGATGAAGATATGTAGAGATACAACAAAGTTATCGGCAGAGCAGATCAAGGGACTAAGCAGTCAGGTCATCAAGGCAATCCTGTTCAACTGCAATCCACGCCTGGGTCCATTGGTGCACCCGGGGGCAGCAGCAGCAGCGGTGGGACCTGGAGCAGCAGCAGAGGCAGCAGCACCTGCTGATGAAGCAGCAGCAGGTGCTGGTGGTGAGGCTCCAATGGATGCCCAGGAGGAAGCAGTGCCAGCAGAAGTAGAAGCAGCAGCACCAGCAGAACAAGCAGCAGCAGGGGATCAACCTGTGGGCAATGATGCAGCAGGTGTAGCAGACCCTGCAGCTGCAGGTGCTGAACAACCCATGGAAATGTAGAGCTCTTGGTCTTCACACCACTGGTCGCAGCTGCATGATCATTACGTCAGTGTAACATAACAAGTTGTCCAGAGACACAGACCAATGTTCCAGCAGCATAAGCTCATATGGGGTCCCTATTGTGGTATCGTGGCCTGACATAGCACTGCCAGCTGTATGGCATACGCATACATGACCTATGCCTGTTACCTATAGCCGCCCTGCCTTGACCCTGTACAGGACCGATGCGTGTTCAACGTGGTCGAGTGGCAGGGGCCTGCTGTGGGCATCATGCCTTGTGATAAGCTACGAAGTGGCGATGCCCAAGGTTGCGGTATCTCACAGAGAGCGACGTGACTTATGCTCTTAACCGACACTCTCTTCCGCAACCTGTGGCAGATCTGGCAGCAACACCACCTAATCGTCATGCAGCGCGCCATTTGATCGCGCCGAGGCAGCTCCGCCAGATCACAGCTGGCTGAGCGCCTGGTTAATTCGGTTGTGCACTTTTGTTGCAATACATGCTTGTTTCATCATGACGCACGAATAGCCGGACACAAACAGTTCATTGTGTGTGTGGGCTCGACCAATACAACCACCCACATGGAGCGCAACCCTTGGTGGCAGAACGTTTCTGGCAATTCAGGAGCATGGTCCGGTCCAGTGGGCGTGAAACCAGATGGCGGAGGCAGCATCAGGGGTCAGGGCAGGGTTGGCAGTATGAAACTGCACAGAGCTGTTCACAACAGAAAGCTAGAAGGTACGTGCTGCTGTAGATGGAAGTCTAATCAGAGAACAACAACTGGCCTCGTGCACCATTACACTGAGCGACTACACAACAATGCAGCGAAATCCATGCACAAGACATATACCAACTCTCTTGAATAACATTGGTTCCACAGCTGTGTCTGCTGTTGCTGGCCCTGCTGCTCCCCACTGTCCTGTCTGCCTCAGCCATCGTGTCACTTGTTGATGCTGGTGAGGACGTCAACGAGGTGGAGGCAGCGGGCAACACGCCTCTGCACTCAGCTGCTTATGAGGGATGGCAGGAGGGGGTGCAGCTGCTGTTGCAGTTGGGAGCCAAAGTCAATGCTAGCAACAATGCAGGTACTGATCACATCAGCGATGTAGGCAAGTTGCCATAATGACTTGCTGTTGTTGGCAACAAGCCGAACACACTGGTAGAATGAACAATATCTTGGCTCGAACACAGGTATCACTTACTAGCAGACTGGCAGTCTGCAGCTGACCCAGTGCTGCTGTTGCTGCTGCTGCTGCTGCCTGGTTGCCACTTGTCTCAAGGTGACACACCCTGGCACTGGGCCATGAATATGGGTCAAACAGAGGTGGCACAACTGCTGGAACAGGTGACAGGGGGCCGACATGCATCACATGTAGCTGTGGGCGGAGAGCCGCCATCAACTGTTGAGAACGATTGATCGTGCGGGGCTATCACCATATGCTTTGCATCTTGCTGAGCAGCGCTTGCTGTACTTCTAAAAGGTTGCAGCAGTATTGCTGCAGTTTGCAGCTGCTCATTGGACAGCAGGCCAATGACTTCAGCAACCTGATTCCTTGAGCACTGTTCTGCCAGATCTGACTGACTCGACATCAGATGCAAAGCAGCTGGTGACAATGGATGAGGCTAGCTTGCTGTATCAGCCTCCCTGTAGAGTCTCAGCAAATCACTGACTGCTTCTGTTGCTGTCATGCTCGCAGAATGGTGCCAGCAAGAAGCAGGGACACGTGTTGGTGCCAGAACATGTGCCCAAAGTGAAGGTGAGCATACTGGATCTGTGTCAGTATTCTGCAACACAGCCCCTGCTATTCAATAACTTTAGGGGCCCTACAGCTTGGTGACGTATGCAGCCGGGCTGGTTTTCATGCTAGACACAGCTACTTCCACCATTTTGCTGTGTTGGCAGGGAGCAGTTGCCATGCCCTGGTATGATGAACCCAGGAACAACGCACCACATGTGTGATTGCAGCTGCTGAGTACAGAGAAGCTGGAGACATCATCACACGTACAGAGTGCATGTACACATAGAGTATGGTCCATACGCTCATGCACTTTCAGCAGCTGATGGTTTGCAACTGCATGCAAATGTCCTGCAGGATTTCTACAGCAAGGATTGTTGGCAACACCACCCCAAGCCCTACGCCGACTTCTTGGAGTACAAGAAGAAAGAAAGAGCAGAACTAGAGGCGGAAAGGAGCAAGATGGTCAAGGTGTAGACAGTGCAAGACGGCTGCTGCTGGCCTGATGTGAATTTCGGCAGGCTGCTAGCACCAATAGCATCTAGATGATTGCTCAACAGTGCACAGTGCATGCAAGGTGACAATTCAGTCGCAAACCCCAACTGTCACCAGTTTAACAAGAAGCGGAACAGGGGGTCTGACAGCCAGCATCACCCCAGCTCTCGGTCTGTACTCATCAGCAAGTCAGTTCATGTGCCAAAGAGAGACAGATGGCAGCAGGTGGTGATTAGGTGAGCTGTTGTTGCGACCACTTGTTAACTAGACTGAAGAGGAGTACCATGTCGACCATGCAGCTGTATTGTACACATGGTGTGTGAGTCCCCCTCAGTCTGACGTTGGCGTGCACTTGCTACGGTGTGTCCTGATCCCTATATCCTACGTCCTCTCCCTCCTCTCTCTCCTGAAGAATAGGGTCAGTAACTGTTTCCTTGCACTGCCAACATACTGCTAAGTGTGGTGCGAAACCTGCTGCTAACATGTGGAACGAAACGTATGACCTCCAGGTGGCTGCTTAAGTGGTTCACGTACGTCAACAGAGAATGTTCACCATGTCAGTCGTGCCTGTGAGTAATCGTCCCGGTCTGTTGTACTCGTACGGAAAGCAGCCAGTACAGTTGTGTGAATGCCAGCACACTGCCCAGAAAGCCACATAAGAGCATTACGTTTAGATTACACAGTGACTGCTTTAGGTACTGTCGTGCGCGCAGTGATACTGGTCTAATCCTCTGCTGCGGTATCTCAACGAAAGCAAAAGCAACTGTTGTGTCTTGCAGACATGGTAAGTCAGCTAAGGGCAGAACAAACTGTAGCTACCGGCACGGGTGACTGCAGTCCGTCAGTCGGGCAGGGCGGGTGTTACACTGACCAGCTGCCTATACACGTTCCTGTTTGGCGGCAAAACTCTATCTCTGCAATGTGAAAAGAGCAATTGGATTTGTTGTTGAACTTCAAAGCACGTTGGCTCCTCAACACAATCACACCCCACAAGCAGATATCCTAGCCTTCACGCTATCATTGCTGTAACCGGACTACTCAAAGACTCATAAACTTGCTTGGTAAAGAAGCTTGCCTGATCTGCTTGGTAAGCTCTGCGCTTTGACAGTTTTGTAGCGGGCACTGCTGCCGTATCCATCATCAGTAATTCTGCACTTGATAATGAAAATCATCTTGTGAGTTGTACATTGCAGCGCGGTGGTGTGGGCTCGCTGAGTGTTCGACATGAACATGTGCACGCGCGCAGGGCCGCAAAGTTCACCCTGTTGATAGCCCTTGGTTTCTGTTCAATGCTCATATTGCTGCAGATTTAGTGAGCATTGCTAGTGGGTGTTTTGAGCTTATGTCGAGATATATAGGCAGCTAACACACGTACAGTTTGTCTGCCCAGAGAGTTGCGACAAAGCTTAGTACTCACCAAAGTTCAACGCATCCTCCCTTGTCATAGGTAGCCCACAATCACACAGTTATGATGCGCCGGTCATCGTTAAGTCTGGCGTGTGTGACAGTAGTGCTTTTGGTGATTGCTGTAGTACAGCAAGCAGATGCACATGCTGTCATGATCAGCCCCAGATCTCGCCCTTGGTACGACTACTTGCTGAGATACAACTATAACCCACACGCAGTCTTTGCTGGAGGTAAGCCGTAATGAGCTGATTGTACCACCTTGTGTAGATGTTGATAAATTTCAGTTCAAGGCAGCAAGCTGGCAGTGATACTCACTGGCTGACGTCCTGTGCAATACCACAGCTTATGTGTGCAGGACATCAGTCCTTTACTTTATGCCTGCTGTCACCAGTCCAGACTGGGTGAAACATCAGAGGCAGCCGAGCAGGGTTGGTGCAATCAAGCGCAGTATGCGCAGACAGTGCTCGTCAGACACTCACAAGCTGTTGCTCTCCTGAGGTACAGCCTCCGCAGCAGGCGCTTACCATGCATGTACTCTTTGTGCAGGTGTCCCTAAGGTTAGCAATGATGGCAAGTTGCGGTGGCCAGCCAGCAACAGAAACGGCGTATGTGGTGATGCAGTGGGTGAGACCAAGTGGGACACGCCGGGTCAGATTGCAGCAACATATGTGTCAGGTCAGACCATCAAGACAGATATCGTCTTCGCTCAGAACCACTTGGGCAGACTGATTGTGCGGCTGTGCCCCTTGAACGCCAAGAAGGAGTCCGAGTGCAGAGACCTCAGGAGGTGAGCAGTGATGATAGAAGCCCGCATGTGGCAGATGTCAGCAACAGCAGACGGGTAGCGGTTGCAGCCAGGCAGACAGCATGATGGCAGCACTTGAACCAGTTCACCGTTCATGAGCAATACTTCATCATCAAAATACTGCAGCGGGGTTGACAACAACACCATTTGAGCAATGCATGATGTTGAGAGCATTGCTATGCTTGATGATGATGGTCGACGACAGGAGCTGGTGGCTGCTATTCAACCAATGACTGTTGAGCATGAGCAGAAAACACACTGACATTGTCCCTCAAACGATCTCAGGCAGCTCAATTGGTACTGCAATTGCTCAGAACACCTTGTTACAAAATCATCAGTTATTTGTGAATGATTGTCCACCACAGGCCTGATGGTGCTGGTACCAGTTACGACCTGCCCTGGACCAAGGGGTGGTGGGGGGTCACTGACGGCTTCACTCCTCCAGTATCAACCGACAACCTGCCGTTTAAGATATACAAGATGCCAGCAGTCGGCAAGGCAGAGGGCTGTGCCGCCTGGGCATGTGACCAGTTCAAAGGCATGTACGTGTACTCATTTGAATGGCGGCTGCCTGCTGGCTTCACTTGTGAGCACTGCAAGCTCCAGATGTACTACCTGACTGCTAGCCGCTGCTGGCCGCCCTGTCAGAAGCAGCCCTGCAAGAAGCCCGTAGACTACCAGTACTGTGGTGAGCCGGGTGCAACATATCCTGAGGAGTTCTGGAACTGTGTGGATGTGAAGGTCACCCGGCCGGGTCAGGTGTCCAGGGAGTGGGCTAAGGGGCGCGACAGTCAGGCGCTGAGGAAACCACAGAATGGCAGGAAGCTGATGAGCTGATAGATGTGTTGGGTGGTTGATTATTGATGCGCTATGGTACGTTACTGTATGTATTTATGTATGAGTTCATGTATGCCTGCATGAGAAATCTGTACATTGTTCTGCGATCTGTTGTCGTTGTTCTTTGTTGTAGTTGTTGTTGACTAGAGAGGGTATGTGTTATTGACTAGGTGTGTTCTCACTTGTGTGCATGTACATCTGTGTGCTTACTGCCTCCCTGTTGTTTTGTGGTACCGTTGACTTGTGATACTCAGCATTCGTCACAAGTTGCCAACGATCCATCACAGCGCCACCTGAGAGTATGGTGGACTCATGGTTTATGTACTGCGTTCTGACAGATATGATGACACATATCTGGTGCTGGTCCCTGCATGTCATGTTGACAGCAGGGTTGTTTCTGCTGTACGGAGATCTCTGCACAGTGGCTCAACATGATGCCAACTAGTGTGGCCATACATGTTGGTGTCATGGTCATCATACATGCTGCCAAGAACATTGCATTGGCAGCGATGACTGATGCAGGCATGAGATAGACGACCTCGCTGTGTTGACTGTCGGCGCTGCTTGTGTTGTGTACATACAAGTATTGACTGCTATGCACCTGGTATGTCGGGGTGCTGCACTGCTCAACATCCACCCTGTGGTTGTTACTGTGATCCTCATCACTGCATCAAGGACCTGTGTTCAAGACGTACATCATAGCTGATTGCTGGAGTGCGGTGCATAGCACCTTGCATTGTGTCCTGCTGTACTCCTGCGGTGCTGATGACACGGCCGGAATGTTGCCACTGGCAGATATCCCTGACGTTGACCTCGAGCTTCATCCTGCCAACAGTGTTGTGAGTCAGACTTCTGCACCTGCTGTACAGTCATGCATCATCTCCAGCTTGTCATTGGCTCATCGAGATGCTGGTGATCCTCGTGAGGCAGGCGAGACTGCCAGATTGGCAATGTAGCACACTGTGTTAACAGCTGTTGTGCTGTGACATTGACGCTGTATGCTGTGCCGTGTAATTCTACTGGCAGTTTGTCAGCAGCTACCAGGTAACTCCCTTTTTTCGTCTTTAGTTCCACACTTCGGCTATAGCCGATTCCGTTCGTTCACTGTAGTCAACCTAGTTGAGTACACAGGTAATTGGCTGTAACCGACACTGATTGGCTCAGCCATTGACCAGCAGCGCTGCCGCAGTTTGGTCAGCAAGAGTCAGGAGTTACCACAGGCCCTGTCTCGGCGAACGAGATTGAGTGTGTGACACTATTAATGCAATGTATGATACTCAGCGCTGCCCAGAACCCCATGTTGGGTTTGCACAACGCCATACCCAAGTAGCATCACTTTCCAGCTGTGTCTATCAACACTGTTGCCTTCAGAACCAAGGCTACTGTCACTGTTGACCGTCCAACATGATGCTGTTTCCATACTGTGCCATATCCAGCTGTCCGACAGTGAATGCTGGGGGCAAATGCTGCATTGTGCTGACTCATCACACCACCACCAAAAGTTACAGGTATAGTGAGCACTGCTCAGTGGGGCTTGGGCACATGACCGTCCACCTGCACCAGCAGCAAGACAGCGGCAACCACGTGTCACAGTGGTGTGTATCTACTACTGCTGTTGACGTTGTGCTGCTGACATAAGACCGAAGGTCACGCTAGATTGAATACAAGGCTTGGGAAGGCCTCTGTCAGTAACAAACGGACCAACATCCAAGCAGAGTCAACTGCAAGTCATGGTGCCAAGCACTATAAGAACTGTCTGCGAACTTAACACGGGCCAGCACACTTGGCCCCAAAGTGCGTTGCTGCTTCTGCTGACAGACTACAAACTCTAAGTGTGCTGCAAATGCTGCTGCCCTATGCTACCTGGTGCCGCTGCTGATGCTCCAGTACCACACCAAGTACTGCAGACAAGGCACTGCCACTCACTCTGCTGCTGCTAAGTGCCCCTACTCTGTTGCACTACTTCTTTTGCTGTTCATCTTCACTCACATAGAAGTTCCTCGTTGCTGCTGGTATCCGCACTCTCAACCCGTCAAGGTCCTTACTGGCAAGCACCTGGCAACCTAGACGAGACCTGCAAGCATGAAGGAGAAGGGCTTTCAGCAACAACACTGACTATTGCAGAGGCATATCTCATGATACTGCTACGTGAACGCACTTGTCACATCATATCATATGCTGGGGACAACTGTTGTAGACGAAGGGTGCAAGACGTACATACTTTGTAGGGTACCAGTCAGGCCACAGCAGCCCACCACCAGCAACAGGGAGATGAACGACAGTCTGCAGCAGGTGCTGCACGGCAAGCAGTATCAAAGCTGTCACACAGTTGCTCACGTTTCAGTTAGCCCAAATGCCAGGTCCAACATATCGAGCTCATCTTCTGTTGGTTCAGGGATCTTGTGAAAGAAGTCCTCGTCCTGCAAGCAACAGATAAGTGTTGAGGAACCGATGGATTGCGTGCCGGCACTGACAAGCTTAATAGAGACACAGCTTAATAAGCATCCTCATCCTGCAGCTTGCATGATCTGCAGGATCACTACAACTGTAATGAGCACACAGTCCTACAGTCAGACGCCCCGACTGTCTTTCCAAGTGACAGGGGTGGTGCTAAGCAGGTGTATGCGTCAAGCACTCAGTCTGTGAGTATGTATACGATTCTTGACCTGGGATAAAGCAGGAACTACTGCACGAGCTTGGCCAAGCTCATACTGTATGTCTGAGAGAGTCTGGGCAGACCAGCAACAACTCCCTCACCTCGACTACTACATGACAGGTTGAGCAAGCTAACGAGGCTTCACATGCACCTGAACAGCGGGAGTACGAAGGATCCATTGAACATCGTGGAGAATAATACAACAGCTAAGAGGCACAGTCAGATGCTGGTCAGCTGGCAGCCTTTGCCACGCTGCGCATGATGTTGCTCCCTTCGGTGTACTAAAGCACTTTGCATCTGCTTACCCTCTAGTTCGATGTCATTATCATGTGCCACTTCTAGTAAATGCTTTCCTATCGGCGCTTGTACAGTTATCTCCTTGCCATCCTTTTCTTGTACAAAGGTTACTGAGATGCTGCAGTCACCAATGACAGCAAAGGGCCAAAAGCAGCAGGGTGACAACTTCTTGCTGAATCCGAAGGAGCACGGGCAGGAGCACTAAGCCACGACTGAGACCGAGCAAGTACTCACGTTTCAGCGTCCTCATCGTCACTGCTATGGCCATGTTGTGTGGCAACAGATGTATGTAGTGCTGAGCGGGTACGCCCCCACTGCGACATCAAGCTGGCTGCACCCTGAAGAGTATGTGACAAACATGGTGCTAATAACTCTTGCGTAGGGACGCCAGCAACGCATCTGTGTAGTAGGCTAGGCAGCAGAGTTCGCAACATGGCACCGAGAGTGCTGCAAGACCGTATCTCAATTCTCAGATGCAGTTGAATGACTTCGCTAGTGCATATGTTGTAGCCCTCTGCGCGTTTACAGTGATCGACTTCCCTGGTCACTACGCGCCTGTACTCCGCATAACACATAACACCATCCTGAATCCCCTTCCTCAAAGCCTTATCATGACTAGGTCATAATCATTGTATTACAATAATTCTAACTGGAAGTAAGCCTGCTGCGTACATGGTCGCCGGCTGAAGCAACGGGACTGAAACGGTCCAGGGCAGCCTGCACAAGGCTGTTGCGATGTTACATGCCTGTGGTTGAGCTGTTACATTCAACAGTCAGGGCTTGGCACCTCGTTCATATCAGGACCTGTGGCAATTCCGGTGCCAGGATGCACCTCAGAAGCTCAATCAGCATGCGGCCTATGGCCTGTAGCAAACCTACAGTTCAGGTCTCTCAAGGGTTGCATGGAGCAAGGTTTACCACATTGGCTGCTAGTATCAACAGACTGAGCTGTGCAAGGCTCCAGCAGCAATGTAGCAGATGGCACACTCGGCTGGCTACCCCGGCAGCAGCAGCAGTACAAGGTGAGCAAGATGTGTCTGCAGCTCTCGTCATTGAAACAGACGACATGGCTTGCCTGGCATTGCAACAAAGTGTATACATGTGCTCATGTCACAGAGCGAAGTACATGGCAGCAAGTGAGAGCTCGTATACATTGCCTCCAACCATGTCATGCCAACAAGCAACCCTCTAGTGCTCTGCTGAGGTGTTGTAGCTGCGTACGATCGTGTTCTCATTGAGACCACCTTCTGACGAGCTTCGACCAGTGGTCGTATTCTGCCATACACAGAGCAGCCACATGACATCAAAGCTAGCCTCAAGCCAAGCTAGGCTCAACCGTACGCCACTTTGCATTGTCTTTGTTTACATTGCTTCCTGTTTGCGCTTGTTGTTTTGATGCAGAAACTTCAGCAGCTGCCGATGCTGCCTCAAGGTCCAGCAGCACCAGCGCTTCTGCAGCAGCTGGCTTCAGCAGAGACCTGCCAAAGAATTTTGACCCTGCGGAAAGGGAGCAGCAGATTTACAAGTGGTGAGGATTAGCAGCAGCAGCAGCACACACAGCACTTTGACACCTAGGCAACTTCACAGCAATAAGTGCATTCATAGAGTACGAACAGGCCATACATGAAGCACTCAACACGTGTGATTTGTTCCAGCTTATAGATTGAGACAGCTGGCTGTGTTGTCATACTCCTGTTCTTCGTAGGTGGGAGGAGAGTGGTTTCTTTGCACCTGATCCTGCAGCTACTGGTCCCAGCTTCACCCTCCCCATGCCTCCACCAAATGTGACAGGAAAGCTGCATATGGGACATGCCATGTTCGTCACACTGCAGGATGTCATGGCAAGGTGAGGCTCTGGGGTTTTACACTGTTCTATTGCATCCTCTTATGAGCCAGCTAGAGCTATGATTGGGTGGGTGTGGGAGCAACAGCACATGCAGGAGAGCAGTCTGGCTGCAATTAAGCACCTCAATACAGACATGTACGGCAGATATTGTTACCGTAGCTCAATAGGTATCCCCTTGCGTCGCTGTTCGGACAATTGTCGGTTTCAGAGGTGCTTCAATTGTTGCGATGCAGGTATGCTCGTATGGCAGGCAAGCAGACCCTTTGGCTTCCAGGCACTGATCATGCAGGTATCGCCACGCAGAACGTTGTCGAAAAGCAGCTTGAAGCCGATGGTAGTAGCAGAAACGAACTTGGACGCGAGGCGTTTGAAGCCCGCGTGTGGCAGTGGAAAGAGGAGTATGGCGGGTTCATCACGAACCAGCTACGAAGGCTAGGTGCCAGCTGCGACTGGAGCAGAGAGAGATTCACTCTGGATCAGGGACTCAGTGAAGCAGTAGCTGAAGCGTTCGTACGGCTGGCAGACCAAGGTGCGAAGAGTCGTGTCGACCTATGTTATCTTTTCAAACTCAGCATCAGGGGCTGTTACTGGTGCTTACATCTTACAAGGCCCAAGTCCACATCCCTAAGTCCCTTGTGGCTCAAGCAGACTGGTTCTTGTTGCAGGCACAGACGTCTTGCATGTTGCTGTTGCTCTGCAGGTCTGGTATACCGAGGTGCATACATGGTGAACTGGTCTCCACGACTGGGCACTGCTGTCAGTGACCTGGAAGTGGAATACTCAGAAGAACCAGGATTCTTGTACTTCTTCAAGTAAGCAACAGACTTGATGTATTGCTGTCACTGTCAACATGAGTACTTGTTGACATCTGCTCTGTACAGGACTCTGCATCGTTGGTAATGGCCTGCCAAAGTGCTACTGCTTGGTGGGTTGGTAAACAGCGCCAAGCTGTTCATCGTACAATACCGTCTGTGCTTCATTCTGCTGCATGTCTTATGTCCCCAGGTACCCCCTAGCTGACAGTGACAGTGATGAATACCTTCCAGTGGCCACCACACGTCCTGAGACCATCTTAGGTGACACAGCAGTAGCAGTCAATCCTGCTGATGAGCGCTACAAGGCGTTTGTGGGCCGGCATGTCACAGTGCCCATGTCAGGCGGCAGGACCATACCTGTCATAGCTGATGATTATGTTGACATGGAGTTCGGTACAGGAGCACTCAAGATCACACCAGGTGGGGTGATCACCATGGCGTTGATAGGCGCTGCAGGAGGAGCACCAAACTGTGCTTACCTTGTCCAACCTGCAGACTTTTCCGTCTGGTCCGGCTGCTCTCTGTGATTCATCGCACCACCAGTCTGTCGCACCACCAGTCTGTCGCACCACCAGTCTGTATCCTGTCCACAGTAAGGCTACAGCCATGGTTGCTCTTGTGTTGGTCAGCAGCAGCGGCGAGAATGTTCCTGCAGCGCATGTTGTACAATCTGATGATGATCCTCATGCAGGTCACGACCCGAATGACTATGAGATTGGTAAGCGTGTTGGCCTAGAGACCATCAACATCATGAACAAGGACGGATCTCTCAACGCAGCAGCAGGAGCCTACGCAGGTCTTGACAGGTTTGCTGCTCGTGAAAAGTTGTGGTCAGACATGGAGGCAGCAGGACTCGTCATCAAGAAAGAAAACTACACAACACGGTAAGAGAGACACAAGAACTTACTGCTGCTCAGCAGACAGTGATGAACCAGCATTGATAGTCCTGCTGCATAAAGCCCTCCCTCTGTGTGGAGACATGAGTGTCCCTTTGCTGCTGCCACTTCAGTTGGTTGACATGCTCTGCCATTGATACACTGAGATCACTCACACCATCCCACCACATACATTGCAGCACAACTATCATCCTTTTGAATGCACTCATATTCTCACCCTGCTGCTGTTGCTGCTGCAGTGTACCTCGTTCTCAGCGTGGTGGTGAGGTTGTTGAGCCCCTTGTTTCTGAGCAGTGGTTTGTGAAGATGGAGCCCCTGGCAGCACCAGCACTGGCAGCAGTAGCAGCTGGTGATATCAAGATCATGCCAGAGCGGTTTGAGAAGATCTACAACATGTGGCTGGAGAACATCAAGGTAGCTGGCAGGTCCCTCTTGCATTCAAATCAGCCCACCGCGCTGCAGGAGTGCTGCAGGAATGCTCTCATCTGCGTCATGTACCTCTCCTATGAGATGAGCATCAAGAGCCAGCTTGCTGGTTGTGTGCCCAAGTTGGTGCTCTGCAAAGAATACCTTGATTGTCAGTTTGATGTAGCTAGCTGGTTGTAAGACAGCTGCATGCGTGCCTGCCTCTCTGTGTGTCCAGGACTGGTGTGTGAGTCGTCAGTTGTGGTGGGGTCACCGGATACCTGTCTGGTACGTGCATCACAGTCAGGAGGAGGCAGACACAGCAGAAGAGGGACGCAGTGAGCGGTGAGTTGATGTCTTGATCCAAGCTGTAGCTGGATGTGTGTTGTGTGGTCAACCTCAACACTCCATCAT
>JARWLF010000441.1:0-16395 GCA_029853055.1 Scenedesmus sp. KT-U
ATGGTGGTGCTGCTACCATCATGACCTTTGCGTATGTCAGCGCCAGCAGGTGCATAGCTGTGTAGGAGCTGATATATGAAGGTGGTCTTACCAAGGCCACTCTCACCCAGCAGCATCAGGTTCAGATGAATATCTGCAGGAAAGTTACTATGAAGTATTTGAAGCTGCTCAATCAATGCGGTGGTTACATGCCTTGTAGCGCTCTGAGTCAGCATGTGCATGCAGACTCGAGATAACGGCACCACAGGTACCCAGCATTGAGCTCGAGACCAGTCTGCAGCTGCTGAGCACTGCTGTCTTGCTGTCCAGTGTATATGAGCGGCCTCAAGAGCCCTGTCAGCAGCTGACCTCTGTCTCTACCCGGAACTCTGGGGGCGGCTTGTCCCACTGCAAAGATGTCATCTTCCTCTATGGGGCTCAAAGGGGTGGAGCTTGGTAGTCTACTGTTGTCCAGCACCATATTGGCCAGGTCACTAGAGCAGATGGATGCTCCGCAGTCAACAGAACTGCTATTACCTGCAGTATTCAACCCAACGTTGTCATGGGTGCTCAGTGCGTGTTGCAAGCGTGCTATAAGAGCAGTTTATTGTCCAAGCAGGCATGGCATCCACAGTTTTGCATCTTTACCTTGGGCAGCTGACAACTGCTCACTGGAGGCACTTGCTGCATCAGACCTGACACCAGGGTGCAGAACCATATCGTAGTCACTCTCCGATGCGCTCGAAGCAGCCCTTGATCGGGTAGCCATGGTCAACTCAAGGCCTAGGGTCACCTGCAGGGTTGCTTTGTTGGTTGCTGTACTGGCGTAGGCCAATGTAAGCAGGCTGCAGTGTGAGCAAGAACACAAGACGTGCATTTCATCTTGTATCTCACGGTGTCAGACATGCTGCTGACCATCTCGGCGGGATGGCCTTGGCTGTGCCTGACAACCTTGGCCGTGCTGAACTACCCTGGCCGTGCCTGAACGCCAACAAATGCAAGCATGTCTGACAGAGTCCTGAACACAGTTCTCCTTTCTCTCAATTCAGCAAAGCAGGGAATCTGACCCGTTCGCTGACTTGATACAGCCTGTTGCTTTCAATTCTGTTATTGTGACTAACTGACGCTGGGCTCCGGAACCGTGTACCTGCAACCCTATCAGCTTCTCTGGTCCCAACCTTTATTTGCAATCAATGCTACCAGCAGCCTTAGTGCTGCGAGGCTTGGCGTACTGGGCCTGGAATTGTGTTGGGCTGTCACTGCTATGGCAGTCTGCAACCGCAATATGCCTTGTGGTAAGTTCTGGGATGACGCTTTGTCAAACCTAGAAGATCAGAACAATCAAAAGATAGTGAAGAGCAGCCAAACCTGATGACAAGTTCTTCACAACACACGGTCAACCAGTCTCTGGCCTGCACCAAATCTCTCTGTATCGCAGGGTTCTTGCACGGCTATTGTGCTAGCACGGCTTTACGCGACCAGAACGCACCTCGCAAATCGCTCAAGCACACCCCAGGGTGCTGAGAGTGAACGAGGCTCTGTTGACACAAATGGCAGTGTCTATGACCACCTCGGCCACTATGGCACGGCTACCTCATGGCCCAACCATGTTCAGTCAGTGTCATCGTCGTCTACACGGCATATCACTCAACAGGTGTGCTATACAACGTCCAAGCTGTTAGGGTCTCTCTCCAAGCCGGAGTGTTGTTCCCGATGTAGACTACTGCTAGCTGTGGTTTCATACACGTCCTCGTGTTGGCCCAGTAGTAAACAGTGAGCTATCTAGGACATTGTTGGATTCAACTCAGCTGGACATTCCAGTCCACTGGATGCCTGCAGTATTCAAAACTCTGTTGGAATCCATCTGTTGCCGCTGCTTCCAAAGAAGTAGGGAGTCCTTGCTCTCTATAGCAACATACTCATGCACCATGTTGCTCACTACTTCGTATGCTTCACAGGATCTACCTGTGTCAGGTTCAGACACCAGCTGCTCCGTGGGAGAGATCGAGGTCGCTCCTGCGCGCCTTCCTGCCATGCCTGAGGTGCACAGGATCAATCCCGAGCCAGCATGCACATCTGGACTTGCTCCTCTTCCACCAGGCGGTGGGAAGCAGGTAAGTGTGGTGTTAGCAGAGGAGTGCAGAGCCAACGCACTGTCATAAGATGTGAGCAACAAAAACATGTGCAAATTTGAGATGGTTCAGAGAGGTGCTTGTTGCGTGCAACAGTACTTGTTGCCCTCTGCGGTTGGTGACATGCTGCCTCTGACAACCTTTTTCGTTTGGAGGCTCAAACCGCAACTCCACTGCATCCGTCAGTCGTCAGTACACCTGTCCTGTTTCTCAATACCTTGTATACATAAGCTGTGCAAGTATGCTTGCGCACACATGCTCAACCACCCCATGCTGCTGCCACTGTTCCTCGCACAGGCGTCTACTGTCGTCGTGGCTACCTTGCTTCCTGCATCACACCAAGCCACCACAGAAGCAGGTTTTGGGGAAAGTCCAATGTGGCTCAACAGTGATGCTGCACACCAACCAGTGCCCATGGCCAGTGACCCAAGCGTGGCTCCAGCTGCTGTTTTTGGTGAAAGCACCGCCACAACTACCAATACGGTGATATCGGTTGCAGCACCAGCCACAGCAGGTAGTGCAGCTGGTCTAGCCTGCTATGCAGAAGCTTCAGTCAGTACAGGCGACCCGCATTTGTCTCAGCAGCTTCGCACAGCAACTCCTGCTGAGCCGGGGACCTGTAAACGTTCCTGCAGCAACCCCAACCCACCCCTTCAGCATTCAAATACACCACCTGCAGTTTCAATAGCATCTGATGATGCAGCAGAAAGTGCAGATGCACAGCAGCAAGCAGACCCTGGCCTGGCATCTGTCCATTCTGCTGTTGAAGATGCAGAGCAGGTTAGCGGCCTGGAGTTTCCTGCAGCAGAAGGATACAATCTCCAGGGCCTACCCACACAGCAGCGGAAAGGCCTCTACCCAATCATCTGTGAGCAGCAAGAAAACCAGAATGAGCACATGGTCAATAAGATCTTGTCCCTGAAACCTCAGTTTCTGAGACTTATTGGAGATGTGGTGCCAAGTGCAGCAGGCTCAGCAGCAATGACAGCAGCAGCTATGCCCTCAGCACAGCAACACATCAACTTTGAGGCGCTGAATGCTGCTGTTCCTGGCATCCGGTGCATGGGATGTTATGGAAGTAGTGCCAGCGTCCTACGATACTTGACACAGCAATGTGGCATGCCTGATCGTCTTGCTGCTCAGCTTGCAGAACCAGGTGGCCCTATGCAGCTGCAGCCTGGAATAACAGTTTGGGTGCCTGCACTGACAGCAGCCAGAAGCAGGCCCTGGTGGCTCAAGAGCAGCAAGTCACCGCTCTCAGTTGAAGGTACAGCGCCATCAGCGGCACATGGTCCTCCAGACTTGTTTGCGCTTATCGTTGGCAACAACAGTGCGTTCAGCAGCCCAAATGTCACCCAGACGTTCAATAGTTACCTGCGCTACGGCTTTGAGCTCTGTTCTGACCTGGTGCTGGTCATGTCAGATCAGGAAGCTGCAGCTTTCAATCCTGATATGTATCCTTTTGCCAAGCAGAATAGAGGCCAGCTAAGCAGCTTCAAGTTGGAAAGACAGACTCAGCAGGAGCTAACCGTGGTTATACAGGGCCCTGGCTTCTCGCACAGCTACCCTTTGACCGATGGGCAAGGTGCAGCACCTAAGCTGTCACTGACATTGCAAGCTGGCTGCTGCAGCAGCAGCTCTCCTGCCATGATGTGCACTTGGCGTGAAAATGCTCGCATGGGGAGGTTCAGGGATTGCCTGCAAGTGCCCGTCAAAAATTTCCCTGCTGCGTTGCATAATCTGCAACAGCAGTACAACATCAGCATCAGTGACGGATTGAAGAAGCAACTGTGCATGGGCAGTGATGACATGACATACGAGTCCATGATGCAGAAACCCCTTGTGCAACTGCTAGTGGCAGCAAACCCAGCAATGGCAGCTTTTGTAGAGCAGCTGGCAGCTGACGTGGAGTGGTATGCTTCCCAGTACAGAACGCGTCTTGCTGCATTCGAGCAACAGCTGTCAGACCAACAAGCTGCAGAACGGCGCCGCTTTGAGTGTGGCTTGCAGGCAGTTGCGGCCTGCTGGTCACCCCAGCTAGCAGCAGAATTTGTTGCATCACATCATCTAAGGGATATGGTGCAGGCTGCAGTTGCATCTGTCAATGCCATTGATCAGGGGCTTCAGCAGCAATGTGCAGCTACTCTCGCCTGTCCCATATGTTTAGAGGCTTATGACACCCAGGACAGAGTGCCTATTGGGCTACCCTGTGGCAGTGCCATACACGTTTTCTGCCGCTTCTGTCAGCTGCGCTTGGTGAATGGCCATGATGCTGGACCAGTACCCTGTCCCATCTGCAGGTAGGGAATGTTTGAAATCTTACTGCATTATGTGCCCTTGCGTTCAGCGTATGCACAGATAGGCGAAGGACAGTACATGGCCAGTACCAAGGTGTCTGCTGATGTTGAACACTTTGAACATTTATGAACAGCCACATTGCCGTGTTGTGTCAGCACGGGTGATATGGGTAATTTTATGCCTGCTGACCAGACGCAGACTGCTGTTTGCTGTTGTAGATTGGCCGACTCTGTAATGCTCAAAGCACAGGAACAGATCGAGAAAGTTGTTCTCTGTTGTCTCCACAGGCACCCACACCAACTTCAAACAGTGGTTGCTGCCAGTAGATGCCTTTCTACACTGCAGATGTTGACAGAAGCTGCTGACAGGCAGCATCAGCTGCGGCAGTTGAGTCAGCAGCTGATTTGCAAGCTGCAGGTTCACAGCTCAGAAGCGGAGGCACATGCAATGCAGCTGCTCACAACACATGTCACACGGCTGCCTCAGCTCTACAAGGTTCCCCACCCTGTAGGAGATTCAGCAGCACCTTTCACAGCAGATGTGGCTAGAGACCTGGCTGACGAACTCATGCGAAAGTACTTCCTTTCAGTTGTGCTTCTGGAGAATGCCAGTGATCACTCATTGCCTGGCAGCCTTCTACCACCAGAGCTGCACGGCTTGCCATTTGCAGATGAATTCTTTCCTGCAGCAGTTGCTGACTGGAGCGTCACTAGCATGATTGACTATGCACTAGATGCTGCAGCTGCAGCACAAAGTCGCTGGCAACGCTTCAGAAGAGCTGTGGCAAACCCTTTCGGCAGCTGGTCTGCCAGGAATGACTTGGCCTCAAAGTGGCTGAGACAGGCAGATGCCAGGGCTGAGTTGGTTGCATGCCAGAATAGTGCCTTGAGTGGGAAACTGCGAGTCAGAGCTGTGGAGCATGTGGTGCAGCATATGATCACATATTGGCTGGCCCGGTTGAAGGACATGCAACAGAAAGTTAGCAGTCGTCTGCTACGGGAGATGAAAGATAGATTTCAACACTCAGAGCTGTCGGTGCCAGGCTACTACAAGCACCGAATGCAGGAACTGCTGCAAGGTATTGAGCAGCAGCTGCAATTGTGCTCAATGGCACAGGCTGTGGCTGATCATGCAAGCACAAGCAGTGCAGCTCTTGTAACAGAAAAGCTGCACCTTGAGATCACCCACTATAGCCAGCGACCTGCCAAGCGGGAGCTTGATGCATCTGGAAGTCACACAGTTTTGGTGCCAGAACAGTCGGTGCTGAAATATAAGGCTGAGCAGCTTGTGCAAGGCAGCCACAAGTACCTCCTACATAGGCTGCTGGCAAGTTCTCACAAACATGCTTCAGGTGTGGTTGCCGCCACAGCAGCAGCACCATCTGGCTCAACAGATGCAGCAGCAGCGGTGACTGCAGCAGCTCCTGATGTTGACATCCTATCAGCACTGCAAGTTCCAGTGCACCACAAGTTGCTGCTGGCTCAAGCAGTTGAGAAGCGCTCTGGCATGTTCCTGTATGTGTTGTCAGGAACAGCAAACAATGGACAGCGGGCAGAGTGCCGAGTGCAGTTGTCGCACAGAATGCACAGCAACTGGAACCACAGCAGTTCAACTGTGCTGAAGCTCAGCAAGCACATCACTGCTGCTGCCTTTGATTCTGTTACACGGCTACTGCTGTTGGTGTGTGCTGAAGACCAGCTGGCTCGCCTGTACATGTTTGACGATCAATACCAGATGCCACGCCAGTTGCATGACATCAGGCTGGCAGATATGCTCCCAGGGTCTGTTGAGGTAAGCCAGCATAGAAGAGGGTCCCAGCGGATGTCAAACTTGCATACCAGTCACATTGTCATGTCTGTATGTCAGCTCCATTGCTTTCAAAGGTACAGCTGCTCGGAAGTCTCATACAATGCCGGGTCATAGCGACAGCAACCAATGTGTCATTCTCTGTGGTGCAGGTCTTACTGGTACCTGGCAAGAAGGAGGCTATCTTGATTGACACCTCGTCTGCCTACCTGTACGACATAGTCAACAACAAAACCCGGTCAGCTTGTCTGCAGCTTCCACCCACAGACTCCAGGTACTGCTTCCTGCCAGCGCCGGGAGGGTCAGTGCTTGTGCTGTTGACCTGGCAGGGGCCTGCAGCGGCAAGTGCTGGCACCTCCACCTCCGCTAGCAATAGCAGCAATGGAGTCGCAGGTGCCAACTGCTGTCCTGCCAGAAACAACAGCGAGCAGCCCAGTTTGGTGATTGTGGACCCTGTCATCGCCACAAGCGGAGGCAGCCACAGTGGTGCACATCAAGCTGGCAGTGGATTGCAGCATAGTGCAAGTGACAGCAATGCAGACACTGCTGCTGATATTGCTGAGAGTAACAGCAAGGACCGTCAGTTGAGTGAGCAGAAAGGTCAATGGGTGTTGCATGCATACTGCTTGGAGATTGAAGCCAACAGGCCATTGCTCTCTGAGATCCAGGCACCCATGCCACTGGGACAGCGGCTGCCAGTGGGTCCTGATGCTGCCTTCAAGTTGTGCAGCATAGGAAGTGAGACCCACCTTGTTGCTTTTGAACTCAACACAGCTGGTCGAGCTTGTGGCAGTGAAGTTTCTAACAGCATCCCAGCCATGATCTGCAGCTCTCTAGTGCTACATGTCACAAACTTCAGCCAATCCAATGTACTAAAGGCAACAGAGAACTCAGTTGGTGTGCCTGCAGCAGGCGGCATCAGGGCAAGTGGCAATGCAGCCAATGCAATGCTGAACTACTTGTATTCAGCATATGATAAGTTCCCAGCACAGTGTGCTTTGGGTCATGCCCCAGGGCCAACACGACTCTGGGTTATGATGCCTGGCACTGTCGGCGTCGCCACTGAGCCCAATAGAGACAGCAATGCCAGCAGCAGCACTGCAGCAGCTTTGCGCATGTCCCAGTACTTGAACAGGCTGTGGGTTGACGTGCAGAGCAGTACATGCAAGCCTTTTGTTGGTCTGGACCTTCAGTGGGAAGTGCTTAACAGCTGGCAGACACCAGCAAACCTCCTATCTGCAGACGCCAGCAGTAGCGCACTGCAGCTGCTGCATCCAGGTCTAGGTTCTTGGATAGAAACAGCAATGATGCTGGTTCCGTTGCAGCTGTGTCGTTGTGAGGGCAACACACTGTGGCCTATGTCAGATGGCTTGATGCTGCACCTGGATGAGGAGGATACTGATGTCAATCGTGTGGCTGACAAGATCAGCCTGGGAGTGTATGACATCATTCTGTCCCAGACAGCAGCAGCAGGTCAAGCAAGGTTGCCTGTGGTGGTAGTCAGCTCGATGGGAGCTCAGAGCATTGGCAAAAGTTACCAGCTGAATCACCTGGCTGGTTGCTTTTTTGACGTGGCAGGTAAGACCTCACGGTCAATCATGAGGGACTGCGGCTGTCTAATGCTGACATATCAGCTGTCAGGCGATGGATGCCGCTTGTCTTAGGGTTTCACAATCAGCATGTGATATTGCGGTACACTGGCTTTCATCATGTGTGCGACAATGACTTTTGACTACTCGCTTGTCGCTGTAGCAGCTGCAATAACCCTGCAAAACCCTTTGGCTTTTGCTTGTTTGCAGGTGGTCGTTGCACAGATGGCTGCTGGCTGACAATACGCAAGCACCGTTTGCAGAATGGCCGACCTTGCCTGCTGGTGTTGCTGGACTTTGAGGGCATTGGGAGTTGGGAGAGGACTGAGCAGGAGGATATGCTGCTGTCCCTGCTGAGTGCAGCTCTTTCAAATGTCACCCTCTTCAAGACACACTTCACCTTCGACAGATACACGCAACAGACCCTGCAGCGCTTCAACTTGGGAGCTCCAAAAGTACAAGCCATGTGCGCTGGGTCTGACAAGAGAGTGTTTGCTGGTGACATCGTCTTCTGCCTGAAGGATGTGGTTGGTAGTGCTGTCGATGATGTCAAGGAGGAGGTGGGTAGACTTGCTACACAAATCACACATACACTGTCGTTATGCTCAACAGCGTAGGTACACAGAGAGGTTCGGTCACAGCAGAGGATCACACAGACAGGGCCTCAAACATGCTTACTGGTGTCACAAGTTGCAATCAAATTTGCCTTGTAGCCAAAGCTTCGTACAGATAGCAATGTCAGTCTTATGGCATGCGTTCAGAGCAGCTATTTACTGCAGCATATCCAACTGTGGTCAACAGGGATGCATGCCAGTAAGAGGGTGTATGGCAGGCATTCACTATTGTGCAGTGCAGGGTATGGGCAGTGCAGACATACCCAGTTGCATCAGTTTGAACACACACAACATTCTGCTCTACCTATTGCTGCTGCATTGCAGTTTCAGCGGAAACTAACAGAAGTGGTGCAGTCCCACAACAACTTTATGACAGCTTTGTATCAAGGTGGTGCTCATCTTATGGACTTCCCCTACCCGGAAGATGTCCGCTTTTACAGAGAACTTGGGCAACTGGCGGAAGAGGTCATTACCAAGACAAAACATCCCTTCTCCTCAGGCACAATGCTGGGGGAGCAGCTGCGGCGACTGATGGCAAAGATCAGTCACAAGGACTGGTGAGTGCGAGTGCAGCTGCAAGAGATCACAGTGGCAAATTCAGCATCTCCATCCTGACCAGGATCTGAATGCTGTTGTCATCAACTGCTTGTCAACAGAGCCGATGGCTGCAGGCGTACCTGCCGAGCTTGATAAGGTAACCAAAGCGATGTTTGTTTGTGCTCCTAGGACACCCATTCACAGAGATCAGGTCAGGGCTGTGGTCAGAGCCCTGCAGACCAGATTGCATCAGGCATGTGCAGCTGGCTGCTTGACAGATGTTGCAGTGGGCAGGCCACCTCCGCCCTCAGATGATCTACAGCACCTGGTGGTAATGGACACAGGGATTGCGATAGCTGACACATCAGCCATCAAGTTTGAAGTACTGCTCAGCGCTGGGACCTATCGCCAGATTGATGCTGCTGCCCAGCCCCAGTCAATGCGGTCCGCCAGTCCAGTAGCATTGTTTGAGGCTGCCAATGATGTCGACAGTCACTACCGGTAAGCTTGGCATTCTCTGCACTTTTCTGTCAAAGCATTCTGTTTGCAATGTTAATTGACTTTGTATTGTCACATCGTAAGCACGTGTTTGCGTGCTTGGTAGGTCCCTGCATAGCAGTTGGAACACATACTGTATTGGTGCAGCGGAAGCAGTGGCACACATTCACCACTGATTGCTACAGACGACCTGCCCTTGACATGTTGACCTATGTAGCACTGGGATTGGGCGTGCTGGTAGACTGCATGCTGTGTTGCAGAACACTCGATGCTTCAAAAGCAGCGGCTGCAGTATGTTACCTACCCAGTGAGTGACTATATGGCAGAGCAAAGTCCTTGTATCTGGCATAGCATGGTTTCTGACATGATCATGCTGTCTGTTGCTATGCAGCCCTGATGCAGCTGAGTACCATAGTGATGCTTATGCTTCGGCTGAAGAGGCCTCTGGTATGACAGTGCGCCACCTGATCTCACCCAAGGTCACATGCATCAGGCTCCAGCAGCAGCCAAAGTTGACTCATATGATGGAAGCCACGCACATTGTCACAGCAGCAGCCACAGAGGACCACACCAATGGCGGCGGCAGCAGCAGCAGCTCCAGCCTGGATGACTTGCATGCACCACAGGTTGATGCGGAAAACAGTAGCGCTGCAGGTGCTGACCCCATCAAAGCAATAGTGAAGGTCAACATGTGCGACTCTGGTGTACTGCTGCAAGCTCTTACAGTAGAAGCTGGTTCCTGCTCCCTGTTAGCAGATGAGCAAGTGGCAGTCATACAGCAGCTGAAGAAGTGGTTCTTGGAACTCCTTCCTTGCTGCGGTTTGGGTCGCCCTGATGAAGGCTTCTTCTATCAGAATCTACAGTCATTCCTATTGGCACTGGTGGCGCGAAGAGGAACTAGAGTGGAGCAATGGGTGAACGACAATATGAGGTAGGAGCTATGTTGGGGTGGTCATGTAGTGTGCACATGACACAGCAGCAGGCTTTCGCCCAAGCAGGAGCTTGCTTGGCAAGACCAGCTTTTGCAGGCTGCAAATCTGTTGCAAACTACAAGTAGATCAAGCATACCGCAAGACATGGTGAGGGATGGTAGAAAGCTACATGCAATTTTGATGGGTCAGCAGGATCCACCAGCATATGTGCCACTTTGCTATGCATTATGCTTTTCCTTGTGCCCAAGTGTCATTGTTGAAGGAGGTGTCCAAAGCAATGCCGATGGATGTGTGATGACCCTGCAGGTTTTTTCTAGCAGACCATGAAGCCAAGAAGCTTCTGCAGACCACCACAAAGGCTATGGAGCAGGTACACTTGGGCTTGCAGCTCTGTGGCAGCAAGTGCAGCCAATGCTTTCTTCCCTGTCTGCAACCTCGAGGTCACAGCTCGCCCCATGACTGTCTCGAGAGCAGCCACTCATGCCCTCATGATTGCGGCTACTGCACTGCTGCATGTAGCACAGGTGAGTCTTCAACACCTTCATGTGTATGTCGTCAGGTTGCATGGCTGTTATGTCCATCGTTCCCTAATATCAGCTGTGAATTTGATTGGAGCATGCTTGTGCATTATACTGCTACCATGAGCGGCAGACGGCAGGTGCGGAGCTCATTCACCACATATAGGTCCCATTTACACTTGTTCTGTTGCTGTTGTAGATCCCAGTGTGGCCCATGCTACAAGCAAGTGCCAAGCACCTGCTGGTCACCCTGGCCTTCACAGCTGTGGTGACCCAGGCCACCAGTGTGGCATGACATGCAGTCTGGCTGACAAGTCGAGCAACTGTGCAGAGCACTGCTGCTTGCCGCCAGGGCATACAGGAGAACACTTGTGTGGCACAAGGGTGCATCTATGCGGCAGTAAATGCAGCCTTGGTGTCTGTGATGGGAGTTGCTGTCTGCCGTATGACCATGACCCCAGCATTCGGCATCAGTGCAATGTTGGTCGCTGCCCTGTACAGTGTCAGCTCTGCAACTCAGCTTGTTGTTGTGATAACCACTTCCACTCAGAGCAAGCTGGGGTTGTGCACCTCTGTGGTAAAATTCATCCCTGCAGCCGCTCATGTGCAGCAGAGGGTATGTGCGAGATCAGAAGTGAGCTGCGTCGTGAGAAACGCACCTTCATTGGTGAAAGGGGCACCTTTGAGTATGACTACATTACACAACAGGCTTGCAAGACGTAAGTGTACTGCTTGCCTGATGTAGAATGTGCCGTTTACTTGAGTGTGACTGCATGTATTGTGGCCAAGTGCGCAGATGTCGCTGCTTGAACGATCCTGCACAGCAACAGTACATTGCCCAAGCAGATGTAAACATGGTGTGACCTGCTGCTTCTCAACCTCATACCCCTGACGCATGGCTATTTGCTCACCAGGCAACAGTAGCTCAGTAGTAGGATTCTGTGTGATGCAGGCACCAGTGCGCTAAGATGATACCTGCTGATGCTGTTCAGCATGAGGGGCGCTGCATCCATGATGAGGATGAGGCAGTGCTTCATTTCTGTGGTCACCCATGCCCCAACTGTGGCTACAGATGCACCAGGCCACATGGACATCAGGGACGGCACGAGACACAACATGGTAAGTTCCTTGATAATTGCTCTGCACAAGTTTTATGTCAGGTTTCAGTGGATTGCAGCAGTTGACTCTTACAAAGTTGGAATGTGTGGTAAGCGCTTGTGAGTACTGCTATCTCCCAGCACTTGAGGGATAGGCTTGCAAGGCCAATTGGCCAGGGACAGTGGTGTTGGCGTGTACGATAGAGCTGTTCACAGCTGTTTCACCATGATAAATGTGGTGGCACTCTCCAAGTGCAGCGACGGCAGGTATCCTGAGATCTGCAACAGCAAATGGTTGACTGGAATGATCGGTCTGGCTGTGTTGCTGCTGCATGCGCACAGGTAACATGCGGCACACCTTCTTTGTCTCAGATGCTAGTCAGTCTCAGGATATCGATGTTGGCGAGCGCAAGTACGTGCGAGGAGAGCGGGGTCTGGCAGAAACCTGTGACAACTACTGCTCTGTGATGGGTCGTGGTCACGTGCATGTGCTGCCCTGTGACCCTGCCAAGTGTGACATTGGGGGGCAAGCCAGCCTGCTGGAGGGTCGGCGCAGACATGCCAGGTGTCAGTACAGCGACGGTCAGGCTGGTAGTGAGAGTGAGCCCAAGGATGAACTGACACATGATGCCTACTGGGAGGTGCTGCAGTTTGAGGATCCTTGCAGTTGTCAGCAACAGCAGGAGTTCAGGAGGTGTGGGGCTATTTGCGGAAGTCATGCTCACGATCAAGACGAGTCTGAAGGTGAGGGACTCGCTATCAACGGTGATCTAGCCCGCTTCAACCACCATGAGTGCTGTTGTATTGGTTTATCTTGGTGTTTTTAAGTGTCACTTGTAGGGTTGCGTGCACTGGCATCCCATTCATTCTGCTGGTAAGGGTCAGGGTATCTATTGTCTTGGGTTGCAGTGTTTACTGGCTATGGAGCCCCACTTGACAAGGCACGGTATATATGCTGTTCACTATGTAGTACGCGCCTTACCTGAGCCTTGGTGTCTTGTTGTCCTGCACTTGCACCCAGGTCAGCCTCTGCCATACTGCCAACTACCCCTGTGGCATGCACCCTACACTGGTTCTGATGATGACTTGGCAAGGCTGCCGCATGGAGTTGCCATTGAACATGTGACTGCAGCTGGTCATGCTTACGTCTGCAAGCACAACAGCAGCACATACGGCTGGTACCACACCATCTTGGTGATTGACCGCTCAGGCAGCATGAGTTCGCGTCGCATCAAACCTGTCAGCCCGGAGGTGCAGTCAGCTATCAGACACCACCGATGGCCACTGGATAATGTTGCTGGGGTTGTCTGTGAGGCTGCACTGGCATACATGCGCATCAGGCAGTCCAAAAACCCACGTGACCTTGTGAGTTGTGTCACATTCAACACGACAGCGAAGCAGGTCTTCCAGCGTCAAGCATTGTCAAGCCCAGCGAGGTGCTCAGACCTGCTGAGGATGATTATGCAGGAGGTAAGTTTTACTTGTCCCTATTTGCAACATAAATGATACTGGAGTGTCTTGTTGATTACCGTGCCAGGTAGTCTTATGACATTAGTGCTTACTCATGACATTAGTGCTTACTGCCCTTGCAAGAGCATCGTTGTTAGGGGTGGCATGGGATATGTATATACTGCAGAAAGGCATCAGGTTTCTTGTCAACAACCATCACATGCACTGCTTCAAATTTTTGCTTACGTTCTGCTGTCGCACAATGATGCTTATCATATCTCACAGGCCATGCCTGGAGGTGGTACCACATTCTGGAGTGGGCTGGCACAGGCTTTTGATCTGGTCTCAAGAGCAGCTGGACCCAGCGTCAGTACCAGTCTGTGTCAGTCCAGTCCTTGCCCTGTCATTGTCCTGCTGACAGACTCCGGTGATTGGTACCAAGACGAGAGCCTCAGGCGAGTGCAGCGAGCCATGGCGGGCCAGAGACAGGTCATGCCTGAGGCCTTGGTGCCACAGCTCCATGTCATCGGCTATGGTGCTAATGTTGATGAGAGGTTCATACAACAGCTGTCTGCGGCTGGCAACGGCAGCCATATGGTCTGCACCAATGCAGCAGGCACGCAGACTGATATGGCCAGGCTGCAATTAGTGTCAGCCTTTGAACAGTTGGCAGACAGGCCTGACAGGCGTGGTGCCCTGATGACAGGCTCCCGAAGCTCTCTGATGTCATAGATTCTTGCTACCAAGATGTGTTCAGCAGTAGCTGTGTTTGAAGGCACCTGAGGTTTGCTTTGCCAAGCATCAGCTCTAAGCACCTGCAGCAGCAAATTCTAGGATTGTTGTTGAGTAGTTTGTACTACAAAGTAGTAGTTATGGTTGTTGAGTAACTTGTACTAGTAATATGGCATAAGCACTGCTCGTTGGTCATCTTGCTGGCAGGTCGTCCTGCTATGTGGCCCTTGCTGTGACAGCAGTGTTGGTGCTTGTAGTAACTACAACACAACTACATCAACTGTTGATCGTAGCTCAATGATTTTGAAGCGACTATTGGCTGCTGCAGTCATCACTGCCTATCAGGCTACCACAGTAGGCAGCAACAACATTGTTGTGGTGTTTCGTGAGGACAAGTTAAGAATTCTGAAGTGTTGCTGGTGTACGCAGCAGCACGGTGCCTGTGCGTAGTACGTGTTTTTTGAGGGAATGTAAGTCAGGGCCAAACACTATATAGTGAACTCCGGATCCATGCCCCCGAGACTGGCATTGGCTCTTTCTCTGGGCGGGTTACTTCATGTAACTTTATTACGATACACACCGTAAGACCAAGAAGATACTGACTACTCGAGTCCCAGCGACGGAGCTATATCAGCACTGGAGGGGGGTGGCTCTGCTGTGTGCCATGTGTAGAAGTCGTGTCACATGGACCTAAGCTAACTCCATTTCGTATGTGCCGTAGGTGAGACAGGATAGAGGTTAGCCAAAAAGGTCGGAATAGATGCTGCTTGTGTGGACTCGGCTGCTGCACCGTGCCATGATGGACCAGTAGAGGACCCTGCATACATCACGTAAGCTGTTTTGCTTGTTGTTTTGCTATGTCCCGTACGGTCTCTCTGCTTCGAAAGTAACTATATATAAGACCAGCACATGCAGAGGTACTCACAGTACTGTGAGGTTTGTACAGTGCAGACACAGTAGTACTGCGCTCCAGCAAGGTGACTGTGACACAACCTCTGATCATACTACTAGTACGGTACGGTTGTGGTGAGACCTAGCTGGCTAGATGCTGTCAGTTGAGTGAACCCCCAGTGCACTATTGCCAGGAGTGTTACGTGTTACGTGTTACTGAGGTTCACTCAGGCACTAATGATAGGAACTCAATAGGATACAATACGTTGATACCAGCGATACTGCAGGAGGCCCCTACACTCCAAGAGGCTACGTAGCCGTGAGATGCGGCAGAGCAACTGCCGCAGCCTGCAGTGGCACTGCAGTCACTGCAAGCCTTTGAGAGCGGCACTTCGAAGCAGGTGTGCAAGCCAGAGCTTTGCTACGCTGATGATCAGGCCTGAAAGAAACCAGATTGCAAAGAGTGGCGCTAGATTGCAGCGCAGGATAGACAGTGACGCTGCACTTGGGTTGGTTGGGGTGTAACGGTGAGCAGCACGCAGAAGGCTGTACAACTACAGAGGTATTTTCTGACCTGGGTTCCTGCACCCTTGAGTCAATTGAGTAACTGCTGGTGCTGTGACACTGTGCGGGTGTACATGAGGACCAGCATCGTTGTGCAGGTCTGCAGCTTGAGGAACTTCACGACGAGTCGCCGAATCCCCAATACACAAAGGAAGCAGAGCCGCAGCCCACTTGCTGCTTGTGCTTCTGATTATTTGCCCTGTAACCTCGTATGAGAACAGTAAAGAGCGCTTGACACAGAAGAAGGGCATCAGAACCTTGCCCTGGGGTGTTACGCCCAGTCCCCGCTTGCATACATAGGCTTGTGACCACGTCTGCCGCAGAGTTATACATGATTGACGTATATGTAAATTGCACCACGGACATAGGTTGCACATTAGCCAGCGTTGATGGTATCACTGCTCTGCATTGCCTCAGCGCTGGTATACTTATGCTGATGCATTTGCTCAGTTATAGTATGGTTTGTTTTACACTTATTGTTCTGTTCATTTTGTCGACGTGTGGAGGCAGTGCAGGCACCTCGGCAGGGCCTGTTTGTTCCAAGCTTGACTCCACTGTTTGCGATAATGTGTCTTTACCAACTGGTTATAGCGTAGTGTACGCTAAAGACGACATCAAGAAGCTCTGCGGGATCCGTCTGAACACTGTCGTGAAGACTCTGTGCACCCCGGGAGATGCAAAGCTGCTGCCAAACGCGCAACGCTTGTGTGGCTGCAACGGTGCTACAAGGAGCGTTTTGCGCAGAGCCCCTTCTCTGGC
>JARWLF010000442.1:0-16390 GCA_029853055.1 Scenedesmus sp. KT-U
CAGCCCTTCGGGCTGCCCGAGTCACTTTCTCTTGCGTGCCCAAGAGAAAGTAACCAAAGAGAAGGGCACCCCTCGTCCGCGCCCTCTGCGCATCCCTGCGCAGAGGGTCCGCGAGTGGAGGCTGGGGTTTTCGACAGGCCATCCTTGGCCTGACGAAAACCTTGGCCGCATCCCTGCGGCCAACCCTCCGGGCGATTCAGCCTCCACTCGCCGCTCCCCAGGGGCCCCGGGAAGAGCGCGGGCTCCTGCCCGCAGGAGCAAGGGCCAGAGCCAGAGCAACAGCAACAGCCAGAGCAACAGCAACAGCCAGAGCAACAGCCGGCTGGTTTCATGCTTCGACGCTGCACCCAAGAAACCTGCTGCTTGTGGGAGCCTGCTCGCGGGCGAGCGCCGTCTGCGCTTCGCCTCAGCGCTTGTTCCTCGAGCAAGCTCGCTCGTAGAGGAGCCGGGACTCGGGAATCGGGATTCGGGATTCGCAGAGCGACCTGAAGCAAGGCGCGCTCGCCGCGGTCGCTCCTCGCGCTGCCAAGCGACGTGGCACCAAGATCCAGAAACGCTTGACCCCGCGCGCTGTGGCTCTTGCGGGCAGGAGCCCGCGCTCTTCAATGGGGCCCCTGGGGAGCGGCGGGAGGCGGTCGAATCGCCCGCGGGGTTGCCCGCATGGATGCGGGCAAGGTTTTCGACAGGCCAGGGATGGCCTGTCCGAAAACCCCGACCGCCTCACGCGAACCCTCTGCGCAGGGATGCGCAGAGGGCGCGGACGAGGGGTGGCCTTTCTTTGGCCTACCTTTCTTTGGCCACGCAAAGAAAGGTAGGTCGGGCAGCCCGAAGGGCTGACCGAAAGCTCTTGCTCACGGCTTCTGCTTTTCGCTTCAACCCAGAACAAACTGAACAGCGACGAGCCAGAAACGCGCGACGGTGCGCCGAGGCGCACCCTACGGAGGTGAGGGAACCCGACGGCCCACCCCGACGCCCGGCGCCCGCCAATAGCGATCCGCATACCCATCACGACCCGCCCCCAGTCCCCACCGCCAAGCGCCGCAAATCCTCCACCCGATCCGCTTCCGCCACCGTCTTGTCCTCCCTCCACCGCAGGATCCGCGGAAACCGCAGAGCCACCCCCGACTTGTGGCGACTGGACAGGTTGACGCCCTCGAAGCCGATCTCGAACACCAGCTCAGGCTGCACCGAACGCACCGGCCCGAAGCGTTCGATCGTGTGTGCGCGGATCCAGCGGTCCAGGCGCAGGATCTCGGCGTCGTCCAGGCCGGAGTAGGCCTTGGCCACCGGCAGCAGGCGCTCGCCTGCCCACAGCGCGAAGGTGTAGTCGGTGTAGAGCGTGGCGCGGCGGCCGTGGCCGGCTTGGGCGTAGATCAGCACGGCGTCGACGCTCAAGGGATCGAGCTTCCATTTCCACCAGGCGCCGCGGCGGCGGCCGGCCTGCCAGGGGGCATCGTGGCGCTTGAGCATCAGGCCTTCGACCCCGCGGCTGCGGGCGCCTTCGCGCAGGTCCTGGGCGGCCTGCCAGCTGTCCGGCTGCAGCGCTTCCGACAGGCCCAGGGCGGTCTGCCGGGCGTCGGTCAGCAGGTGCCGCAGTCGTGCGCGCCGCTGCTGCAGTGGCTGCGCGCGCAGGTCCTCGCTGCCGGCGAACAGCACGTCGTAGGCGAGCACGCGCAGCGGCACGTCGGCGAGCAGGCGGGCGCTGGGCTTGAGGCGGTTGATGCGCTTCTGCAGCTGGACGAAGGGCAGTGGAGCGTCATCGCCCCAGGCCAGCAGCTCGCCGTCGAGCAGGGTGCCGGGCGGCAGCGTCAGTGCCGCGGACTCGATCTCGGGGAAGCGGCCGTCCATGCGTTCCTCGCCCCGCGACCACAGCACCACGCCGCTGTCCTCGCGCAGCAGCTGGATGCGGATGCCGTCCCATTTCCACTCCAGCAGCCAGTCCTCGACGGGGCCCAGGCTTTCGGGGGAATCCTCAAGCGGCGAGGCCAGCTGGAAGGGTTGGATGGCGACGCGACCGGCGTCGGCATCCTCGGGGGCCAGCACCCGCGCCAGCAGGTCCGGAGCCGGCGTCCACTCGCCCAGCAGGCGCTGCGCGATGCGGCTGGGTTCGACGCCGGCGATGCGGGCCAGCGCCTGCTGCACCAGACCAGCCGAGACGCCGATGCGCAGCGCTCCCGTCAACAGCTTATTGAACACCAGCCGCTGCGCCTCGGGCAGTTGCCGCCAGGCCTGCAGCAGGGCTGTGCGGCGGGTGTCCGCCTCGGCGCCGCGCAGCGGCAGCAGGTGGGCTTCCACCCATTCGGCGAGGCCGCGTTCGGCTGCATCGCGGTCGGGCTCGGGCAGCAGCAGGGCGAGGGTTTCGGCGAGGTCGCCGACGTGGGCATAGCTGTCTTCGACCAGCCACGGCTCCAGCCCGCTGGCCTCGGCCACCCAGGCGCGCAGCTCGCCGCTGCCGGCGATGCGGCCGAGCTTGCGGCCGAGCAGGAAGTGCAGGGCCCAGGCGGCATCGGCGCCTGATTCGGTGCGGAAGTAGGCCTCCAACAGCTCGCGCTTGCGGCGGGTCGATGCGCTGGACTCCAGCTCGCGGTAGAGCGTGGCGAAGGCCTGCATCAGTTTTCGCCACCCAGCTCGGTGGCGAGCGCCGCGGCATCGATGCCGCGCTCGCACAGATGCCGCACCAGCACGTCGGTGCTGCCGTGGGTGGCCAGCACCCGGCGTGCGCCGGTGGCGAGCACGGTGTCGACCAGGCCCGGCCAGTCGGCGTGATCGCTGAGCACGAAGCCGCGGTCGAAGCCGCGCCGTCGGCGGTTGCCGCGCAGGCGCATCCAGCCCGAAGCGAAGCCGGTCGACACCGCCTTGAATCGACGCATCCACGGCGTGCCCAGCGCCGACGGTGGCGCCAGCACCAGCTCACCGGCGAGTTCGCGGCCCCGCGCCTGCTCGCTCACCGCTTCGGTGGCCGCCATCGCCACCCCGGCCTCGCGGTAGATCTGCACCGCCGGCAGCATGGCGCCATGCAGCAGCACGCGGCGTCCGCGCAGGCCGGGCAGGGCGCCCAGTTCGGCCAGCAGGCGCTGCGCCTTGCCCAGCGCATAGCAGCCGAGCACGGCGGTCTCGCCGCGTGCAGCGCAGGCATCCCACCACTCCAGCACCTCCTG
This sequence comes from Scenedesmus sp. KT-U, assembly GCA_029853055.1. Classification (NCBI taxonomy): domain Eukaryota; kingdom Viridiplantae; phylum Chlorophyta; class Chlorophyceae; order Sphaeropleales; family Scenedesmaceae; genus Scenedesmus; species Scenedesmus sp. KT-U. The sequence goes on from JARWLF010000442.1 coordinate 3,159, forward strand.
CGCCACCTCGGCGGCGGGCCGCCAGCGGTAGACCGGGAGCGCGAAGGTGGCTTCGGTGATGAAGGTGTCGCAGGGCACCACCTCGAAGCCCGGACAGGTCGGGTCGGGGTCGCGCTTGTAGTCGCCCGAAACCACCCAGACCTGATCGCCCACCTCCACCCGCACCTGCGCCGAGCCCAGCACATGGCCGGCCGGGTGCAGGCTCAGCCAGGCATCGCCCAGCCGGAAGCGCTCGCCGTAAGCCACCGGCTGCAGGGCCGCGTCCTCGCCCAGGCGCCAGCGCAGCAGGGGCAGGCTGTCGATATGGGCGAAGTAGAGCGCGCTGCCGGGGCGGGCGTGGTCGCTGTGGGCGTGGGTGATCACCGCGCGCGGCACCGGTCGCCAGGGGTCGACATGAAAGTCGCCCGCCGGACAGTAGAGGCCGGAGGGGCTGAGCTGGATGGGGCTGGTTTTCACCCGCGTGATGCTGCGCGTGCAAACGTGTAGCCGCCGGCAAGCATTCAGTTTCGACGCGCGATCCGGCAACTGCTGACACGAGGCGGCGGAACGGCTGGCTTGGCCAGCCTCATTGATGTGGTTTGGGTCACATTTTTGTTTCGGTAGCGGATACACTTCAGGTTCGTTCAGCTTTCCTGATTCCGCACTGCATGCCTGCACTGCTCGAAACGCTCCTCGCGGTGCTGCTGTGTGTCGGGGTCGCCTTCCTGCCGCCATGGCTGGTGCTGCTTGTCTGGGTCGGTTCGATGGCGGCCTTCGCGGCCAGCTTCGCGCTGGAGCGACGCGGCCAGGGCATGGCTCCGCACTTCCCGCGTGCGCTTTCGGGGCTGATGCCCTTGGCCTTGGCGGCCAGCCTGGTGCACTGGGCGTGGCCGCTGCTGGGCGCCCTGGCCCTGCTGCTGGGGCTGTGCGTGGCGGCGCTGGGCCTGTTCGCACACGCACGTCTTTTTGCCTGGCTGCTGCGGCCGCGCGACGCGCTGGGCGCGCGTTTTCCGTTCACCTCCGAACACGCGCTCTCCGGGCCGGGGGGGCATGTCTGGTCGCGCCTGCCCGGCAGCGGTCTGCGCTTCCGCATGGTGCCCGGCGCCAAGCCGCGCTCTTCGCAGCCGCAGGGCTGCACCTGGGTATTCGAGGATGGCCACGTGCTGGAAGGGCGCGACCGCAGCCTGCACGTGTCGCGCGACGGCCGCTGGCTGGTGGTGCGCTCGCTTCGCGGCGCAGCCGTGATCGCGCTGGATCGCCAGGCCGCGCGCCGCTACAGCTGGAATGACGGGGCTGAACTCTGGTCCCAGGTCGAAGCCTCCGAGCGCTGGCCGCGGGCCATGGAGGGCTGGCGTGGACGCGCCGACCGCGACGAACTCCTGCTGCTGCGTTTCGGGCTCTGGATCACGGAAGCCGAATGGATGCAGGCCGCGCCCGAGCGGATCGACGTGCCGGATCCCTTGGGACGGCCGCGCTTGCAGCTGATCGCCCAGCGCGAGCCCGAGCAGGTGGCTGCGGCCCCCCATCCGCTGCGTTACGCGCTGCATCCGGAGTATTCGGTGCGCTTCGACGGTGCCCAGCTGCCCTTCCGCCTGCTTTCGGCCGCCTCCGCGGTGTGGCGGGTGGACGGACGCGCGCTGCTGCTGCAGCCCGAGGACGGGCAGGGCGCGTGGCTGCACGAGGACGGGCGCGAACCGCGACGCTTTCCGCTGCGCTGGCAGGTGCGCCACGGGCATCCGGCGCTCAGCGTCGGCCGGGTCCGGGTGCTGGAGCGCGATCGCTTCGCGCTGGAGCTGCGCCAGGGGTTGCCGGCTGCCGGTTACCCGCAGGCGTGGGAAACCGCCAACGCTGAAGTCGGCACGCGCTACACCAACAGCGTGGCCTGGGCCGAGCCTGCCCCGGACGGTGCCGTGTATTACGAGGAGCGCCCCGTGCCCGGCGATGTGCTGCTGTGGCTGCGCATCGATGACCCAGAGGACAGCAGCGGCCGCGCCGAGGTCGAAAGCCTCGGTCCCGGCGGGCACGTCGCCCTGTTCGCCCGCTCGGCGGAGCGCTGCTGGCGTTGTCGGCTGGATGGCGAACTGCTGCCGGCCAGCCCCCTGTCGCTGGCGCATCTATGGTCGGATGACGGCGCCCATCTGGTTCTGCAGCCAGCCGCAGCCGACACTTCGGTGCCGGAAAGCTGCCTGGTGGTGGAGACCGCAGGCCGCGAGATCCTGCCATGCCCCGCCCAGGGGTTCGATCTGCGCCCGGTGGCCATGGCGGGCGGAGTCCTGCAGGTGAGGCGTGTGCTGGGTCGGGTGCCTGCGGCGGCGCCGATCACCGAGCTCTTGCAGCTGCCGCCGCCCGCCGTCCGCGGCGCCGCTTTCCTGGCCCCGCGCCGCAACAGCTGGCTGCGCCTTGGGTGCGATCGCTATGCCCTGAACGATTCCGCGCGGGCGCTTGAAGGGCCCGTGGAGCGCACCGTGCGGGTGCGGGTGCCGCCCTCGCCGCTGGCCGCGTTCGACCTGATCTATCCCTCGCCCAGCGGCGGCTGGGCGCATGTGCAGGGCGCGCGCGGGCGCAATGACGACGCCAGCCCGCGCCCTCAGGACGCGCGCTTCGCTGCCAGCGTGGTGGTGCATAGCGGCTTCGCCTGCAGTGGGATGAGTCCGGCCATGGTCTGGTCGGCGGACGGTCGCTGGCTGTTGCTCGTGCACGCGCCCGACCCCTCGCTGCCGAGCTGGACGCCCTGGCTGCTCGACACCGCCAATGACCGGCTGCACCGCCCCCATGGGGATGATCCCGGCCACAGCGTGCTGCCCGGCATGCCGTTCTTCGTGGGCTTCCACGGTGGTGTGGTGCGCTACGAGTGGGTGGACCAGCCGGTATGGTCGCCGGGCATGCCGCGGCGGAGTGGCGTGCTGCCGCTGGAGGCCCTGCTGGCCCGCTTCCGCGCCGAGCCGCTGGAGGTGGTGCAGGGCATCCGGGTGCCGCCCGAACAGGCGGCCTTGAGCGACTGGCGCGACCTTACCCGCCGCGCCCTGCGCAGCGTGGCTTAAGCCAGGCGTGGAGCTTCCAGCGCGGCATGCGGCCTGCCCCCTGTGTGGAGCGAAGGCACTGTCCGATCTGCCCGCGGTGCGCGGTCGTGCCTACGCCGAATGCGCGCACTGCGGCATCGCCTTCATGCAGCCCGTCGATTGGCCCAGCCCGGAGCGCGCCCGCGCCGAGTACGACCTGCACCGCAACGCGCTGGACGATCCCGGCTACCTGGCGTTCCTCGATCGACTGGCGGCGCCGCTGGCGGAATGCCTCCCCGCTGGCGCACGTGGCCTCGACTTCGGCTGCGGCCCCACGCCCGCGATGCAGCTGCTGTTCGAGCGGCGCGGCTTCGAGGTGCGCAGCTACGATCCGATCTACGCGGCGGATCTCGCCCTGCTGGAGCGCAGCTGGGACTTCATCACCTGCTCCGAAGTGGCCGAGCACTTCACCCACCCGCGCGAGGCGTTCCAGCGCCTTGCCGCCCTGCTGGCACCGGGCGGGCGGCTGGCAGTGATGACCCAGTGGCGCCGCCCGGGCCACGCTTTCGAGCGCTGGCGCTACGTGCACGACCCCACCCATGTCTGCTTCTATGCCGAGGGCAGCTTCGAATGGATCGCGGACTGGCTGGGGTTGCAGCTGGAGCGGGTGCTGCCGAATCGGGTGGTGATGCGGCGTCCCGAGTGAGCACGGGTTCTAGCAGTCTCGAAGGGCGGATCCATCACCCCGCGGTCCGTTGCCGTCGCGACATCAATGCCGGCTGTTTGTGGGAGCGAGCGTGCTCGCGACAGGCTGCCTCCAGCAGGGCGAAGGCCGCGATCGCCTGCGAGCAGGCTCCCACAAAGAGCGCGACCGGACGGTCTCAGAGGGTGTGAAGAGACACAGGCGCCTTCGCGAGGGCGATGCTGCGCATTCGTGGCAAGGAGCGGTGCGTCGATCCAATGAAGTCCGGTGGAGCGGTGACCACAGGATTCGCGTGGCGCGGCGGCCGCCGCGGCGGATGTTTCTCACCTGCTCCCGGGCCTCTCCAGCGCCTGCGCGGCGACGAGGTACCGCAATGCGCTCAGTCGGGGTTTCGGACTCGCTCCAGCAGCGGCGTCACCTTGGGCATGGTCAGCATGGTGCTGGCCACCGCCATCAGCAGCAGGGCGGTGAAGGCTTCGGGGGTGATGATGCCTTTGTCCAGCAGGATGTTGGCGAAGATGATCATGATCAGGGCCTTGGTCTGCAGCAGCCAGCCGATCAGGCGGGCTTCGCCCGGGGGCCAGCGCAGGATGCGGCCGGCGATGCCGAGTCCGGCCAGCTTGCCGCCGACCGCCGCCACCAGCAGCAGGGCCGCGGCGCCGAACACGGCGATGCCGCCGACCTCCCAGTTGGTGCGCAGGCCAGTGGAGAGGAAGAACACCGGCATCACCACCAGCAGCACGTGGTGGCGCAGCAGGTCCATGCGCTCGGTGTTGAACCAGCGCGCGTCCATCACTGCGCCGGCCAGGAAGGCGCCGACCATGTAGTGCAGGCCGGCCCAGTCCGAGGCCAGCCCGTTGGCGGCCAGCCAGATCAGGCCGAGGTACCAGCGGTCGCGCTCGGGCACCGCGCGCATCAGGCGGCGGAAGGCCAGGGTGGCGGCGATGAAGCCGGCGATGTAGAGCGCCTGCCGGCCGATCCGCTCGAAGTCCAGCAGGATCAGCGCCAGCACCGCCCAGATCGCGATGTCGTCGAGGCTGGCGTAGCGCAGCACGCGCTGGCCCAGCGGCTTGCGCAGGATCTCGATCTTCTCCATGAACAGGATCAGGATCGGCAGCGCGGTGACCGCGCAGGCCATGCCGATGCCGGCCACGAACTGCCAGGGCTGGCCCTCGCTGCCGATCCAGCCGCCCCAGCCCAGCAGCACCAGCCCGGCGCCGGCGCCGGCAGCCAGCGGCACGCCCAGCGCCAGGCCGGCGGTGATGCCGGTCTCGTAGCGGTTGGCCCAGGCCTGCTCCAGGTCCAGTTCTATGCCGGCGATCCAGACGAACAGCATCACCGCCCACCAGGCCACGCCGTTCAGCGCCATCACCACGTCCGGGCGGAACACGAATGCGTAGTACTCGGGGAAGGCCGCACCCAGCAGCCCGGGCCCGAGCAGGATGCCGGTCAGGATCTGCACCACCACCAGCGGCGCGTAGTACTCGGTGCGCCCCAGCCGCCAGATCAGGTAGGGCAGGGCGAACACCAGCAGCATCGCGATCAGGAACAGCTCGGTGACCAGCATGGATCGAAGGCTCCGACGTGGGCTTGCGGGAGGTTGTTCAGGCCACGAACTGCAGGCGCGCCAGCTCGGCGTAGAGCCCGCCCTGGGCCATCAGCTGCTCGTGGTTGCCGACCGCGACGATGCGGCCGGCTTCCATCACCACGATGCGGTCGGCGCGGCGCACGGTGGCCAGCCGATGCGCGATGACCAGGGTGGTGCGGCCGGCCATCAGCCGCTCCAGCGCCTGTTGGATAAGGGCCTCGCTCTGCGCATCCAGCGCGCTGGTGGCCTCGTCCAGCAGCAGGATCGGTGCGTTCTTGAGCAGGGCGCGGGCGATCACCAGGCGCTGCTGCTGCCCGCCCGAGAGGCGCACGCCGCGTTCGCCGAGGAAGGTGCGGTAGCCGTCCGGCAGCGCGGCCAGGAAGGCATGCGCCTCGGCGCTGCGCGCGGCCTCGATGACCTCGGCCTCGCTTGCCTCCAGCCGGCCATAGCGCAGGTTCTCCAGCGCATCGGCGCCGAACAGCAGTGGATCCTGAGGCACCAGCGCGATCTGCTCGCGCAGGGCCACGGGGTCCAGCTCGCGCAGGTCGATACCGTCGACCTCGACGCGGCCGGCGGACGGATCGTGGAAGCGCATCAGCAGCTGCAGCACGGTGCTCTTGCCGGCGCCCGACGGGCCGACCAGGGCCACGGTTTCGCCGGGTTCGAGTTCCAGCGAGAACTCGCTGAGGGCTGCCGTGTCGGGGCGGCTGGGGTAGTGGAAGCCGACACCGCGGAAGGCGATCCGGCCCTGCAGCGGCGCCGGCAGGGCGCGCGGATGCTCGGGCGCGCGGATGCCGGGCTCTTCGGCCAGCAGCTCGCTGATCCGGGCCATGCCGCCGGCGGCGCGCTGCACCTCGGCCCAGACCTCGGTGAGCGCGCCCACCGAGCCGGCGCCGATCACCGCATACAGCACGAACTGGCTGAGCTGGCCGGCGCTCATGGTGCCGGCGATGACGTCCTTGGCGCCGACCCACAGCACGGCCGTGATCGCACCGAAGATCAGCACGATGACGGCTGCCGTGAGCCCCGCCTGGGTGCCGATGCGTCGGCGCGCGGCCGCCAGCGCCAGGCCCACCGCGGTAGCGAAGCGGCGGCTCTCGTGCGCCTCGCGGGCATGGCTCTGCACGGTGTGGATGGCGTTCAGGGTCTCGCTGGCGCGGGCGTTGGCATCCGCCACGCGGTCCTGCGCCTCGCGCGAGAGCTTGGCTACGCGGCGGCCGAAGAACACGATCGGCAGGATGATCAGCGGGATGCCGATCGCCGCGAAGCCGGCCAGGCGCGGGCTGGTCAGCACCAGGGCCACGCTGCTGCCGAGGAAGGTGACGGTGCTGCGCAGGGCCACCGAGGCGCTGGAGCCCACCACCGTGCGCAGCAGCTCGGTGTCGGCCGACAGCCGCGACACCAGTTCGCCGGCGCGGGTGCGCTCGAAGAAGTCGATGTCCAGCCGCAGCAGGCGCTGGTAAAGCCCGCGGCGCAGGTCGGCGATGACCTTCTCGCCGAGCAGGCTGACGAAATAGAAGCGCAGCGCGGTGGCCACCGCCAGCAGGATCGCCACCGCCAGCAGGCCGGCGAACCAGCGATCGACCGCGGCCGGATCCTCGCCGGCGAAGCCGCGGTCGATCATGAAGCGCACCGCCACCGGCAGGGTCAGGGTGGCCAGGCTGGACAGGCCCAGCGCGCCCAGCCACAGCGCCACCAGCCCGCGGTAGGGGCGCACGTAGGGCCAGAGCCCGCGCAGCGGTGCGGCCGTGCCCAGGCGAGGGCTTCCTTCCCTGGTTTCAGCAGTCATGGATCGGTCCTGACCCGGCAGCGACGAAGCCGCGCAGTTTAGCGGCGGCCACTGCAGCCGGGGTGCAAGCGGCGCGGCGCCTCATGCGCGGCGCCATACCAGGCAGCGGTTGTTGGCCGGCATCGCGATGTCGGCCGTCAGCGCGAAACCCTGCGCCTGCGCCAGCGCGTCCACGGCCTCGAAGTCGCGGATGCCGCGCTTGGGGTGGTCGGCGCGCAGCTGGGCATCGAAGGCGGCGTTGCTGTCGCTGGTGAAGCGGCCGCCTTGGTTGAAAGGGCCGTAGACGATGAGTGTGGCGCTTAGCGCCAGGGTGGCTCCGACCAAGGCGAAGAACTGCTCCACCTCCGGCCAACCCATGATGTGCAGGGTGTTGGCGCTGTAGGCGGCATCGAAGTGCTCGGCGGGCCACTGTGCGCGGCGCTCGACGTCGAGTTCGATCGGGGCGGGCAGGTTGGGCAGGCCGGCGCGGCGGATGCGCTCGGCCAGCACGGGCAGGTAGTCCGGACGGTCGCTGCTTTGCCACACCAGATGCGGCAGGGCTGCGGCAAAGTGCTCTGCGTGCTGGCCGGTACCCCCGCCGATCTCCAGCACCCGGCCGGGCGCGCTCAGGTGCTCGCGCAGCACCGCGAGGATGGGCTCACGGTTGCGCTCGCAGGCCGGCGAAAACGGCAGGTCGAACTCCGGCCCGTTCACCTCAGCCGCCAAACACGGTGCGGAGCATGCCCCAACCGGCCACGTAGACGCCGATCGCGGTGCCGAGGTTCGTGAAGAAGAAATTGAGGAACACGCGCGACACGCGGTTCCGCCACCAGCCGCCGAGGCTGGTGGCGTCGTCCCGCAGGCTGTGGAAATCGGCCACGGTGGGCCTGCGCAGCCGCGCTTCCAGCAGGGCACTGACCATGCCCGAGGACAGGACCGGATGCAGCGGTGTCACCGGCGACACCGCGAAGGCGCTCAGGATCGAGAGCGGATGACCGCCGGCGATCAGGCAGCCGATCGCCCCCAGGGTGCCGGTGATCAGCACCCAGCGCAGCAGCATGTCGGTGCCGACGTCCGCGCCCTGGCTGAAGCCGTAGATGAAGCCGCCGATCACCAGTACCGCCAGCGCGATCGTGATCCAGGTGCCCCACGGCTTGCTGGGCGGCAGCTCGCGCAGGCGCTGGCGCAGCGGTGCGGGGGCTTCGGTGTCCTCGCGCAGACGGCGTTCAAGCCCGGCCAGGTGCCCGGCACCGACCACGGCCAGCACGCGCGGCTGGCGACCGTCGCGCGCGGCCTCTTCGCGCAGGGCTGCGGCCATGTACTGGTCGCGCTCGGCGATCAGGGCGCGGTAGAGCGGTTCGCTGCGCTGGGCGAATTCGCCGAAGGTGCTCTCCAGCAGGTCGCCCTGCTTGAGGCGCTCGATGTCTTCCTCCTCGACCTTGTCGCTGACCACCAGGCTGGTGAGCAGGCCGCTCATCAGGGTCAGCCGGTTCCAGAAGCCGACCGCGGCCGAGGTGCGCTTGAGCGTGATCGCCACGTCGCGATCGATGCGCCAGACCGGCAGGCCGCGGCGCTGCCCGTCTTCGATGGCGGCGCGCATTTCCGCGCCCGGCTCCACGCCCAGCTGCTCGGACAGCCGGCGCTGGTAGGCCGAGAGCGCGAGGTTGGCGGCGACCAGGCCGACCTTGCCCTCGCGGATCACCCGGAACAGGTCCATTCGCGCCAGCGCATCGGGATCGCGCATGGCCTGGAAGCGCGGCTCGCACAGCTCCACCGCCACCGCGTCGAAGCGTTCCTGCGCCAGCAGCGCATGCACGGCCTCGACGCTGGCGCGCGAGATGTGGGCAGTGCCGAGCAGGGTGTAGTGCACGCCCTCGCGCTCGAACTCCACCAGCGGCTGGCCGGCCAGCGGATCCTGCGCCTGCTCGCCCGCGCTGGCGGCGTCCGGCGCCTCAGTCACGGTAGCGCTTCAGCAGGTCGGCGTAGGCATCGATGCGGCGATCGCGCAGGAAGGGCCAGATCCGGCGCACGGCTTCCGAGCGCTTTAGGTCCACGTCCGCCAGCAGCACGGCATCGCCGTCGGTGTCGGCCTCCTTGATGATCTCGCCCTGTGGGCCGAGCACGATCGAGCTGCCCCAGAAACGGATGCCGCTGCCGCCCGTCGGCGAAGGCTCGAAACCGCTGCGGTTGCAGCTCAGCACCGGCAGGCCGTTGGCCACGGCGTGGCCACGGTGCGAGAGGATCCAGGCCATGCGCTGGCGGTCCTGCTCGTCCTGTGCATCGTTCGGATCCCAGCCGATCGCGGTGGGGTAGAGCAGCAGCTCGGCGCCGGCCAGCGCCATCAGGCGCGCGGCTTCCGGATACCACTGGTCCCAGCACACCAGCACGCCGAGGCGGCCGACCGAGGTGTCGATCGGCTCGAAACCGAGGTCGCCGGGGGTGAAGTAGAACTTCTCGAGGAAACCCGGATCGTCCGGGATGTGCATCTTGCGGTACTTGCCGGCGATGCTGCCGTCGGCTTCGAACACCACCGCGGTGTTGTGGTACAGGCCGGCGGCGCGGCGCTCGAACAGCGAGGACACGATGACCACGCCGTGCCGCTTCGCCAGCGCACCCAGGCGCTCGGTGCTGGGGCCGGGGATGGGCTCGGCGCGATCGAACTCGCCCACGCATTCGTGCTGGCAGAAGTAGGCGCCGTTGTGCAGCTCCTGCAGCAGCACCAGCTTGGCGCCCGCGGCGGCGGCTTCGGCCACGCGCGCCTCGATGCGTTCGAGGTTGGCTTCCACCGAGCCGCGGTCGCGGTCCTGGATCAGGGCGACGCGCAGCGTGCCGCGCGGGTCAGACTTGCTCATTCAGCACTCCTCGCGGCAGCTGCATGGTGATGCAGTGCAGGCTGCCGTTCTGCCAGATCAGCGGCCGGCAGGGCAGGGCGATGATCTGTCGGTCGGGGAAGGCGCGCGCCAGCACGGCCTGGGCCTCGGCATCGGCCGGGTCGCCATAGGCCGGCATCAGCACCGCACCGTTGATGATCAGGAAGTTGGCGTAGGAGGCCGCGAGCCGGCGGCCTTCATCCAGGATCGGCCGCGCCCAGGGCAGCACGAACACTTCGTAAGGCTCGCCGTTCGCCTGGCGCAGGGCGGCGATTTCCTGGCCCATGGTCGCCAGTTCGTCGAAATGGCTGTCGGCCGGATCGCTGCAGCCCTGGTAGACGATGCGCGAGGGGCTGGCGAAGCGGGCCAGCGTGTCGATGTGGGCGTCGGTGTCGTCGCCCTCCAGGTAGCCGTGGTCCAGCCACAGCACGCGGTCCTGCTGCAGCTCGCGGCACAGCAGTTCGGTCACCTCGGCGCGGGAACGATCGGGATGGCGCTCGCTCAGGCAGTGCCAGGTCGACAGCAGGGTGCCGGCGCCATCGGTCTCGATGCCGCCTCCCTCCAGCGCGAAGTCGATGCGACGACGGCGCGCGTTCGACGCGAACACGCCCGAGTGGAACAACCGTTCGACCAGCCGATCATCGGCGCTGGCCTCGAACTTGCCGCCCCAGCCGGTGAAGCGGAAGTCGAGCAGCTCGAAGCCTTCCGGGGCCAGCAGGGTGATCGGGCCGGAATCGCGCAGCCAGGTGTCGTCGTACTCGGCCTCGACGCAGCGAACCCGCGCCAAGTCCACGCCACGCGCCTGCAGCAGGCCGCGCAGGTGGGCTTCCAGCGCGGCATCGCGCACGCAGACCAGCAGCGGCTGGAAGCGGGTGATGGCCGCCGCCAGCTCGACGTAGGTGGCCTCGACGTCGGTCAGCCGCGGGCCCCAGTCGGTGTCCGCGTGCGGCCAAGCAATCAGCACCGCGGACTGGGGCTCCCACTCCGCGGGGAAACGCGCAGCAGGTCCGCTCATCCAGCCGGCCGCTCCGGGCGACGCGGGCCGCGCTCGTAGTCGCTGGCGCGGTTGACCACCGCGTTCACCACGTGGCTGTTCTCGAAGTAGACGGTGAAGTCCGGATAGACCCAGCGGGTGATCGGCGGGGTGCGCGGATCGCCACCGCCCACCGGCGCCAGCTTCTGGCTGGGCGCGCCGAAGCGGCTCTCCACTTGGTTCATCAGCATGCCGCGGCGCGGCAGCTCGGTATTGGCATGGGTACGCTGGACGCGTTCGATCAGCAGCACGTCGCCCTCGATCACGCGGTTGGAAGTCTCCTGGGCAAGCGCAGCACCCATGAAGGCGAAGCAGACGGCCAGGCTGGCAGCAGTACGCAGCATCGGTTGGATCTCCATCGGAGTGGGCGGACTCCCCGCCGCGGATTGTATGCCGAGACCGTCACCCGGCGCGTCCAGCCTGGCCAGTGCCCGAAAGCGACGCACCCCATCGGGGGTACCCCGGTCGGGTGACCGAGGTGGTGTGACCCCACACGAGTGACCCCGGTGGAGTGACCACCGCCGGGTGACTGTGCGCGGGATCACGGGCGCCTAGGCTGCAGCCATCGCTTCGCTGATCGGACCGCCGGATGAACACCCACACGCAGCACGCCGGGAGCGGCCCCGAGGCCCGGCCTCGACGCGATCCTGCACCCTCACCCGGCGCATTCATTCGCCGCGGCGAGGTGACCAGGGTGAGGGGACGCTGCCGAGACAGGCTTGCCGACCCGGGCAGCAGCGCCCTGTCCCTGCTTTACAGCGGCGCCTTCGGAATGGAGTGCCGGATCCACGCCGGCTGCCAGTCCGGGCGCCCCAACCGCCGCGCAGCCGCGCGGGCCCAAGGCTGAACCCAAAAAGGAGTTACCCATGAGCATCCCCTACACGAATGACGGCCTGGCGGACCCCACGCTGGAGAGCTTCGATGGTTTCGAAGGCTTCGAGGGCCTCGATGGATTCGATGGCCTGGACGGATTGGAGGGTTTCGACGGTTTCGACGGCGAGGATCCCGGGCAGTACTTCGAGGGCGTGCCGGGCGCCGACGGCTTCATCGACTTCGAGTACGAAACACCTCCCGAGACCTTGGCTGGCGGTGGCGAGCTGGCCGCCGCGCGCCAGGCCTCGGCGCTGATGGAAATGGTGGTCGACCAGCTGGCCGAGGCCGAAGGTGAGTCCGAGGTGGACGACTTCTTCCCGGCGCTGGCGGCGCTGGCGCCGCTGGCGGCCAAGGCGCTGCCGGCGATCGGCAAGGTGGGCAAGCTCGCGATGCCGGCGATCAAGAAGGCCCTGCCGCATATCGGTCGGGGAATCCTCTCGATCGGACGCAAGGTGGCGCGCTCGCCGCACACGCGGCAGCTGGTGCGGGCGCTGCCGACGGTGGCACGCAACGCGGCCGCCGACGTCGCCCGGCACTACGCGCGCACCGGCCAGATCTCCCCGCAGATCGCCGCGCGCGCCACCGCCCGACAGGCGGCACGCGTGCTGCGCACCCCTCAGCGCTGCCGCGCCGCCATCCAGCGCAATCGCGCGATCAACCAGCGTGGTCCCCGCCCGGTGCGTTTCGCCTGACACCGCCCCGGGCGGGCCGAGTGTCGCCCGGGCCGTGTCGTGCCCTCTGCAGCGGCGTCAGCCCCAGCCATTCAATGGAGCTCCGCATGTCCGTTTCCGCCGCCAGTCGCGAGCTGTCACGCACACACGCGTCGCATCTGGCCGTGCCCGGCCTGCGATCGACGCTTGGGCCGGCGGAGGGTGCAGCTCGACCGCCGGGCGGCTCGATGGCCCTGGACGCCGCGGCGCAAACGGCGCTGCATCACTGGCTCCGAAGCCAGAAGGTCAACGCAGCGCAGTCGATGCAGCTGCTGCGGGACTTCAGGGCAGGTGAGTTCGGCAGCGCGGCCGGCAGCCCCGGTGCGGCGCACCTGCATGCGGCCAACCGATTGCTGCGGCGTGTGCGCGAGGTGGTCGAACGCAATGCCAGGGCCCTGGCAGTCGCCTGCGACGAGGCCCTTCAGCGGCCGGAGCGCGCTCTGCTTGACCGTGTCAGCGCGCTCAAGGAAGAAGGGGCTGCCCTGGTCGCGCAGGCGGAAAAGATCTGGCACGGCTACTGGACGCTGTTCGGGCAGCGCCAAGGGGTAATGCTGCCGCGTCTACTCGCGGCGGATCGGATCGCGCTGGACTGCTACCAGTACGTCTACCAAGGGCTCGGCAAGGCGCGCCCGATTCCTTCGCCGCCGCCGCTCAGCTACATGGAGGCGGGTGCGGGGCCCGCGACCTACCGGCGCGGGGTGCGGCTAAG
>JARWLF010000443.1:0-16347 GCA_029853055.1 Scenedesmus sp. KT-U
GCTGCTGCCCTGGGCTCACCATGAGAGCCTGCTGCTGATGCCAGTGATGCTGAGAGGGGTCCAAAGTTTGATGGCTCTGAGAGCAGCAGTGGTAGGAGGGCGTCTGCTGCTAGCTCCACCATGTCTTGTGGGGTGTCCTCTAACAGCAGACGACGGAGAAGAAGCTCCTGAAAATGACTCACAACACTGCGGCCACCTGAAACACACATATGATTGCAAACGGAACCATTGAAGAGCCAGCATGTCATATTCTGGTACACCAACTGTCGGTTCTGTGCAGCTACTTCTGCTTCAACATCTCCATAGCAGCGAGTACTTCACGTGGGTTGGCTGATAGCTGCCAGCATCGAGCAACAGATGCGATGTGCTTACCTGCTGATTGCCCGTTGAGCCCTCGGCCAGCAGTCTGCACTGACTGATAATGATACCTGGCCAGACCTGTCAGCCCCTCCAAACTACAGTGTACAGCTACCACATCACTGCCCAACACACCCCACTCCAGAGTGGCCATCAAACTGCCAAACTGATCAGGAGCCAGCTCAGCAACAGCTCTAGGATACACCTCAAGCATGTAACTCAGCAAACTGTAGTACAGCTGTGCAAGCTTGGGGAACTTGAGCAGTTCAGCATTGATAAGGGGTAGGACGATGTTGAGTCCTACTAATACTACTCTAGCAATGACGCTGGTGCCTTCTACGGTTGCTGGAGCTGCTGTATCACCTGGCCCTGTCAGTGGTGCTACCATAGCTACACCATCAGGGGGTCTAAGACTATCTTCCTCTTCAGCTGACAAGTCTGACTGGGTGATGTGGATCAAGAGGTTGAGAACTGCTCTGAGGTCCCTGCACTGCTCGACTGCATGATCATCTTTCAGAGACTTGGCTGTTTGCAATGATACCTGTGTAGCACACGAAAGTGAACTCCTCAGACTTGACAAACAAGCAGATGCTCTGCTGATGAGGGACACAAGGTTACTCCCTGAGATATGCTCCCTTATCCTGGAGAAGCTTGCAGCTCATACCCATCAAATGTTGATGGCAAGGATGCCACCGGCTGTGATTTGCTGTTCCCTTACCTGCCAGAGGTTGCTGTCCCTATACTGCATCAGCAGCTGTAGTGTCCATTGCAGCAGCTGCTCCTTCGGCTGCACACCCTCCATATACAAAGACATGCTCTCAACTATCTCATCTGCTAGCTTGAGGATGAGGGCAACTACAGGTGCTACATGTTTGAAGGCAGCGTGCAGTGTGAGCACTGGAGCCAGCAGACTGTTGAACATATGAGACAAGGCAGGGAAGGTGCAGGGGAGTGTGCCGGCTGCAGCACCTCGCAACACCTCTACCATGCAGCACACCTGCGGTCAATATCATCGACAAGGTAAGCGTCAGTGTTCATCGCAATGCAAAACTGCAACTGCATGCTAGTTGCCTCAGCAACAAAGAGCTAGGTGCCTGGTTATCTCGGTTCCTCAACAGCCACTTGGTGACATGTATGCTTTAAATCAATCTGTTGGCTGCTGTGCACGCAGAATTACAGATGGAAACTATCCGCACCTGCAGCTGCACCTCTGCACGCTGTGCTGCAGCAGCCAGCTGCTGCTGCTGTTGGCCAGCCAGCCCCACGAGCTCATTGACAGTCTGCAGCATGAGGTGTGACACATACTGCTGTGCTGCTGCCTCGTCACCAAATCCTGATGCTGCCAGACAGAGACATCTGCTGAGAGCTCGTTGAAACTTCTGTGATAAGTGAGTTGTGAGAGCAGCCTGTCTCTGTGAGAATGCTGTTGCTAGGGCCTGCCAGCTAGGTAGGCTTATCAAGCGCCGACATAGCGGCTTCCGATGTACAAGTGTGGGCAGCAGTGTGTGACACACCTGCAAGGAAGGAGATGGGGGTTTTCTGTTCATCTTGGTGGCAGGTGTGAGGGACGATTGTACCAACAGACACCAGCCAAGTATACAATACACCTTAGATGTGATGCCGAATTCATATCCTGCACGGCACTCCACCAGGATGACGCACAGCATCTGTACCCTTGTATCCTGCAGCTGTTGGTCAGTGACGCCAAGGGCCTTGAAGTGCTTATCTCACCTGCCGATGCAGTTCTGTTTCACCAGGGAAGGCTGACAAGCAATGCTGAGCAACATGTACCAACATATCTAATATGTTGTGACCATTCTGATCTCCAAAGGCAGATTCCAGCACCTCGGGCAATGGCTCTTCTTCTTCCGGAAACAGATAAGTGTCTGCCCACCTAGCAGCACCCCAAGTACAAGCCTCCATTAGCCTGGAACTGACTACTGCTGCAGCAGCCTGCTGCAAACATACTGCAGTAAGCTCTAGGAGGCTGCGTGACAGCCGCTCTACTGCAGCAGCACCTGCTGCTGCAGCAGCTGCTGCTTTTTGCTTCTCATCTGGAGGTACTGCTGCTCCAGGGACTATCGAGCTATTGTCACTGACTGCTAACAGTACTGCTTCAGGCGGCAGAGGTATTTCACCCACACCTGAGTCAGCTAATGCATGTGCAGACATCCTGACAAGCCAGTACAGCTGCTCCAGCAGTTCGCTGGGGTCTTGCCCAGATCCTGCTGCCGTTGCCAGTGACTGCTGCTTGTGAGACAGCAGGTCAGCCAGGTGGTTGAATGAAGTGACTGCATGTGCTCTTACTAGAACTGCTACACGAGCCATCCATTCTTCTTGATGCACTGCACCGGCGCCAGAATCTTCATCACTTTCAGCATCCTATACAGCAGCACAGTTGCATCATGTTGAGTAGTAATGAACAGTCAGCAAGGTGGTAAGTTCTGTTGACAGCATTCGACAGTGCTTGTCCTGTCCTGTGCCTGACAATTAGAACGTGAATTCTCTGGCAGCTTGCAGTTGGTACTAGCTTGAATTCTATGAAAGCTACATGCAGTTGAGAACGAGCAACAGCAGACAAAAGCAGTACTAACCTCATGAGCCCCCACAGCTGCATCAACTAAAGCGGCTTCTATCACAGCCGCTGCAGTCCTGGTGGCACACTCTATTGCCTGTGCTGGCGGCTGAATCGCTGTCATTGCATAGCCACACTGTGGTGCAAGCAAACCACTCCAGCACTCCAGCAACATCTCAGTGCAGTCTGGCAACCAGGGCTCTGGACTACTAGCAGCTGACACTCCTCCTGCAGCCAAGAAGCTGCGCAGCAGCTCCTCTAGAGCCAGAAAAATGCCCCCTGGCTGTTGACTGCTTAAGGCTGCACTGGCTGCCTCTAGGATTCCAACCTTGTGTCCTGCGCACAGAGCAGCCAGTGCCCTGCAGGCATCTACCAGCTGTCCCTCATCACCTGATAGGGCTTGATGAAGCACTTGCTGTGCAGGTGTACACCAGGGTAACACCAGCCGCAGCATCTGCGCCACATGTGCCACTGTCACTGGTGCAGCAGAAGCAACTGTCGCTGCATTCCCTGCAGCATTTGCTGATGACGCCACAGCTGGCTTGGGGAAGACCTCTCCTGCTAGACAGCAGAAGGCTACGACCAGCTGTCTGGCTGCTCGTGCTAGCTGGGTGGCTGCTGTTGGGCCCTGTAATGCTGGCATGAGGACCACAAGCCAGTCTGTTGTTGTAGGAGAGAGCAGTATGTCGGCCCACTGGGCTCCTGGTTTGACTTGTGTCGTGTCTGGCAGGCCCTTGCGGCCAGACTGCAAGATACAGCAAGAGTACAGTTGTCAGTGGAGTAAATTCACTAGCAAACCTCAATTTGCATCGGCAAGTTGCCAAGATTAGATGACTATTGAGTTTCTGCAGGGCATGACACTGGGGAACAGCAGCAATGTGAAGTTCACAGAAACAGCATACGCCTATTGCTTCTCAGCTGCCTGTGCACCGCTACTACCTACCATAGCTGTTGTTATTGCTGCTGTTGCAGACACAAAGCTGCTGTTGGTGGTCCTGAAGTCCCAAGCCAGTACAGCAGCCATCAATTTCATGGCTGCAGTGGCACGTGCAGCAGCTGCCTCTGAACCTGGTCCAGCACTGGTGATCTCCGCAGCTGCTTGTTGAGCGCTGTGCAGTGCATGTTCGAATATCTGCCTGAGAAACTGGTCCTGCAAGGGTTGTCACAAACACATGCATACACCAGAAGTGTCACATGCACAATCAGGGATGCTGACTGGACTCGCTTCTGTATGTTTTCACCATCAGCTTATACATGTGTGATCAAGCCACAAGCTAGGTGGTGTCACCCTGTGGCCAACGTACCGAGGGCAGAGTGCTAGCAGTAGCGATTTCACAGCTACAGGTCTGTCCCAACAGTCTGTGACTCACCTCCAACTCATTCCTGCAGCTCTCGTGAAACTCCCATGACAAACCTAAAGCTGATGCTGTCACTAGGCTGAACTCACTGACCACTGCCTCCATCACTTGCAAGGATACAACATGTGCTGCTGGACTGCCAACTGCTTTGGCTGAGGCATCAAGTTCCTGCAGGGCATGGAAGGGCGCATGACAATGTGGATGCCAAGGGTCCCAGATGACATAGTGATCCCCGACTGCGTGTGTGCTCTGGCACATGTTGTAAGCACCAGTGGTCTTTTCATGAATGGTAAGACACACAGAACCTTGACTATCTCCCCACCCCACCTGAAAGAAAGCAGCTCTAGCCTCAGGTGATGTTTCCATCCAACCTCGTTTCAGCATCACAGCCAACGTGCCTTCAAGGATTGACCTGACAACATGCAGCTGAGACTCTGCTGCATGCACCAGCACATACCGCAGCAAGTATGTGCGCAGTGCGTTGCGCTCTTCTGCTGTGTGGGTGGCCCACTCTCGAAGAAGAGCCTCTCTGAGAGCACAGGCAGCATGAAACCGTGCTTCCGCATTGTGGGAATGTTCCAGAATGTGCCTGCAGGCTGGTAAAATACCTGAGCTGCGTCTGAATTGCAACAGCGTCTGTTCTGCCTGAGCCTGGGTTGCAGGATTCTGCGCGTGGAGCAAGCAAGCGTCAGGTTGTGTATTGCCAACTGACAGCAGCAGGTTGGCCTGAAGCTGTCTGTGTATTCTGGTGCTGTACTGGCTCAGGGGCAACGTTTATGCGACGCGCATTAGCTGCATATCAGCATGATCGCATCTGATGGTTGCACCATCTTGCCAAGTCTGGGTACCGCCACAAGGGGTCTGCTGACGGATACCTGTTCATACCTGGAACTCGCTGCACGCACGTTCAACAGCTGCGCAGTAGTTTTCAACACTAACCATCGCGAAACAAACTTTACGGGGAGCTTTTCATTATTGGCCTCATGGGCTGCCGTGAGAGTGCCAATTTGACACCAGTCCCATAGCTCAGCCAAGTGCGCAGCGTACCGAGGACGTTTACTGCATACTTGGAGGTCAAAAGAAAAGTTTAAAAGGATATATGTTGTGCTCTGGTGTTCAGAAGAGTCTGTGAGCGAGGCTTGACTTGGTTCAAGTACAAAAGCACCAAGTGACAATACCTGACAGGCTCTCTGAATCCTGACACTTGATCCTGCTTGCATGACTATGATCATTGCCGAGGAGATGCAGATTGTGAAATGCCTGATCACTTTGCTCTGACAGATAACACTTGCCGCAGTAGCATGTTGGTTTGACCCCTACTTGTACCGCTGTTTGATGATCCGAGGCACTGTAGTTTAGCAGTGCCGAGCTTCTCATGTAACGACGCGATGGCGCAAATGCAGCTGGTGATGCCGACGCAGCATGCTTCTGTTACTCAAAGTTCCCAAGGAAAGAATCCGTTGGTGACTGTGTATATGGGGTCTCCCACCCCTGCAGGACAGCATCAGAAGTACTGATCAGGTGGGTGAATCTGCATTCGAGCAAACGAAGCCAGCACAAATCGCCTTCTCCTGTCGATACCGGCGGATGTGAAAGGATGAACTGTCCCTGCTAAGAGGCCTCCAGCACTGCAGCATACCATAGGTACTGGGGTTATGTGGTGGTCTGCATGACCTGTGACACCTGGTCTCATAACCTATATTCCAGCTCCTGTAGTCAGCTTGGTGCTGCAGGCATGGTGCTGCAGGGTGCTGGCAGCTCTGGGACTGCTGCTGACATACACTGGGATGATCCTCACAGCCGTTCAGCAGTGCATGAACCCTTACTAGCTGCAGCCCGCGCAGCTGCCACCATATCATCCTGGCAAGCTGTCCTGCAGCACACAAGAGAGTGCACAGCATTGTTGAAGCAAACAACAAGCAAGTCCAAATCGATGCCTGAGGTGTTGATGCTGGAGGCCGAGGCAGCAAGCCAGCTGGAGCTGTATCAAGAAGCCATCGAGGTCAGTGACGGCCGAGTCACTCGCATTGCGAAAACAGCTTCTACAATGCATTGCGTCATGCAGTACTGGTTACTGATATCGCCAGCATACAGCAGCGGACTCCAGTACGGTATCCATACCAGTCTGTCGATGAGCTTGCTCTGTGATGCAAGGAAACTTATCCACAGTCAACAGGGGAGGACAGCGGACAGCACTCAGCTGTACTCCTAGTACAGTGGTTGCAAGCTGCTTACAACTGTTGTTAGGAGTGGCTTTGCATGTTCACAGCAGGCATCCTGTGGCACTCCACAGCCCACAGCGTTGAGTCATGTGAACACCACACTGTTTCATGCTTGCAGGCTCTAGACTTGGTCCTGCAACTGGAGCCCACACACAGAGAAGCACTGGACCAACGTGCAGCAGCTCATGCTGCTGCAGGACACCACCAGGCCAGCTTCATGGACCTCAGACGACTGAGTTCCTTACACCCCATTGACCCCAGCATAATGAGCAGACTGCAACAAGCTGCACAGCGTTGTGCTGAGCATCAGCAGGCAGCAAGACATGCAGCAGCGCCAAAAACACGCTACACACGTGTCAGACGTGAAACACGTGGAGATACAAGCAGAACTGACAGTCAATCCAGTGGTAAGGCCCTAGATGCATATCAAGTGCTAGGGCTCACTGGCAGTGCCAGCCTTGCAGATGTCAAGCTGAGGTATAAGCAGCTAGCAGCCAAGCTGCATCCAGACAAGTGGATGCAGGCTGACGCAGCTGAAAGACAAGCAGCGGAAGAGAAGTTTAAGCAAGTAGGAGCAGCATATCAGACATTATTGGCAGGGCGGAATGATCTCTGAGTATGCACGAGTGCTCAGTCTAGTACCACGTACCGGTACCATAGCAGGACCATTGCATGTTATTCTTGAGCTGCTGTTGACAGTTGCCTGCCAGAGGGTACCATTTGCCAGTGTCGAATGCAAATGAAGCACACTGGCTTGACCCACTGTTTGTGCAGACTATTGCATGTCATCTGTCACTGGCCCACCTGGCTGGGAGGCTCCAGCTTTCCTCCCAGAGAGGTTTGACACTTCAACCAACCTTGGTTTCATTATCATGTAACATATGTTTTCTCTAGCCAGGGGAGGTGCAAGGCGAGTACAAGCTGTTTGCCCTGGGCATTTTGCAGCGCATTCGGAGGCGCAATAGATGCCCCCTTGGTGCATGGCTAATCACACAAATTTTTGATCCAGTGAATGTAACCGAGAGCATTTTCGACGTATCTGGCGTTGCACAGCCTTCCTCCTTGTTCAAATTGGTACCATATGTCAATAACAGCGTCCTCTAGCACATGCACCACACCAGTTGCTTGCCACTCATGAGCTTATCAGTAACAGATTTGACTGCTGCTATGGATGGTTGTCCCTGCGACAGATTACTTGCATCGTCCTCAAAACGTGGCAGGAGCAGACAGTGCCAAGCTTTCAGAAAGTGGATCAAAAGCACATCAGCAACACGTGCTGCTGAACCTGCGAAGCGGTATACTTTACTTGATTCAAACATATGAGTGGCAGAAGGCAGAGCATAAAGGATGTTAGTGAGGACTTTAGAAAGCAGGTAGCAACCAGCTGCAGCTCAGCTGTATGCATATCATCCCAACCAACAGAGCGTTGTGCCTCAGATGCAGCCTTCGATGGTCGCCAAAAGCAGTATACTTTGCGCAGCTTCGTATCGACTGTCGCGACATCGGTAGGCGACACAGGCAGAAGCTGTTGCAACAGCAGAGAGCCAAAGTCCCAACTGATGAGCTCCAGGTGTGCATACACGCTTGCCTTGTCAAGCTATCCTACATCTGGTAATCAGAACACACCCACAATCTTCACATGCAGGCGAGTCTTCACGCAGCAACAATAGATGCCATCAAGTCAGAACTGAAACTGCCAACAGCAGAAGGTGAGGATCTTGAACAACTCTGCCATTCCCTGCTGTTCAGCAGACATGCTGCTCACTGGCAAAGTAATCAGGGTCGTCACAGCTGCACTTCAACAAAGGCCAGCTTGATTGAGCTAATCCTGCATCTCCTCCTGCACCAAGCAGCTGTACAACATGTAGATAGCGCAACACCAAGCAGGTCTTATTGGTTGTCTCTGATCACAGCTGGCAGGTTCGTTACACTTGCCACTGGCCTGGTCAGAGTGGCACTGTCCTGGTCAATCTTCTACGTGCAGACATGACTCAACTGCCTGCAGGTGGCCTGTTTACAGACCATGATGTAGATGAACTGCTGGCAGACATTGAGCAGCAGATCATGCAGGAAATTCAAGAAGAGTTAGCAGCATTGGACAGAGCAGAGCAGCAAGACCAGCAGCTGGCATCAGCAATGGCTGAAGAATACATGCAGCACTGTCAAAACACAGGTATGCAAGTGTAGCTTCTCATGCAGTCACGTTGGCATCTAAGCAGCTCTGTCAATCGTGTGTTCTGCACAAGTCTGCTGGCGCCTTCTGCTGGTGGAAGTTGATGCACTGCTGGCTCAGCTGTGCTGGCTGGTCTTGAGTCGCATGTGTACCCCATATAGCCAAGTTGTTCGCCTGCATGCTGTTTGTATTTCAATGAGTTTGAATGATGCGTTGCTGGACAGTCTGCAAAGTGTTGTAAAGTCATATACTATGCAGGTGGTGAAGGAGAGTGCTTGTTGTGCCCAGTCTGCAAGCAATCTACCCTGGTGCAGCGACATGGCAGGCTGATCTGTCCTGCTGAGGGCTGGCAGCTGGACATCTCTGCAGAGAGCCTGCAACTGTCAGATGTGCAGCACCGCCTAGCAGCTGTTTTTGAGGTGGGCGTATCAGTCAGTACAGCAGACGCGCCCATATTCGTGACGATGATTCTGAGTTGAAGACACTGTTACTGTGTGGTTTGCTTGCTCCAAACTGAGCTATATACCTTGTCAAACCTTCTGCTGCATCATCCACCATGATCCCTATTCTTTGTAGTTGATGTCCTGTGTGCAGGAGCACTTCAAATCAGGCTGCCAGGGCCAGTTGCAGTTTCACATCGAAGACATCTTTGGCAGCAACTCCCTCACCAGCTCATGCAGCAAGTGCCATGCATTCACCGTGGTGCTGTAAAGTGCCCACAAGAAGACTCCTGCAAGTTTCTCAAACGCCTGACCAAACAGACAATAACCATGCACACAATGACAGCCCAGTTGGTTCGGATTCTACTGTCAGATGGCAATCCTCATGATGTGCATTCAAGCAGTTGAAGTCTGTACTGAGACACTGTCATCTGAGACAGTCGCTGGATGTGCTGCAAGCAGCATCCTGAGAGGGGGTGCTGCTGCTCATGATGGTGCTACTCTACATTCTGCTTAGGTATGTTGTGAACTATCAGGCTCCAACAGGTATGAAGTCTGTCCAGCACAGTGCACAACAGCATCAGGCACACCGATGCTGCGTTGCCAGCTGGTGCACCACTTCTGGCTATAACAGTGATAACTGGACAAGGTATTCTTCAATGATGTGGTCTGCATCATGGCGTCTGACGCGTGTGAAATGCCACAGTGTCTCGATGCTGATCACTGGTGTTGTGCCACTGTTTACTATCACTACAGGTCCTGTGACACTTGTGCTGGTCTAGTGCCCATCTTGGAGGCCATATGGACACATGCACACATGACAGAAGACTTGAATGACTTTGCTTTGGATGCTGAGTGTTTCCAATCCCACTCAGCAGAATATCTACTACATCAACGTCGGCGTCAGTATCTGCGATGTAGTGGTTGCTGCTGGGTCTCATGTTCTTGATACACAAGCATCATGCTCGACTATTCGCAAATGTTGCAGACTTACGCCGGCCAAGCAGATCATGGGCTTGTGAAATGTCTGGCATCTCCATTGATTATAATTGGGGCAGCACTTGCGTGTATAGACCATGAATGTTGGTTTGCTTTGGGTTCTGGTGTTTGTCTGGCCGGGCACACTCAAGGCTGCTGACTGAGCAGCTGTATCTGGAGCAGGCTGAGACCATATGTGCAATAAGGCTGATGCTAATCTACGAGAAACTTCTGTGTATGAGGGAAGGGAAACTAAGATCGCTCATGCATCAATGTGAGAAATACACAATTGACATGCAAGGAAGCAGCACAGCTTTGATTATATGCACTGATGTGTTTTGGCAGGGAGGGGATTGGCCTGTGTGATAGATGGCCCACCAATCAACTTGCGGCAAGTTGACTTACAAAAACATGCTTCAGGCAGAGCTGGATCTGAACAAGGCTGCTGCTGCTGGCAACAACCGCCTCAACTGTGATTCGCTGCCAAATGATGCCCCTATTGTGCAGTTTGTGATCATTGCAAAAGACATTGATTGTAACACTGTTGCGCACAGACAGTTTACTAAAGTTCCAGGGTCCGCCTTGGTAATAGAAACGAGTAATGGGCCAGTTACACAGCACCTACAGAAGCTGCAGATCCTGCTGCAGCTGACTTCTCAAGTGCTGCAGCAGCTACTGGTGTAGCGAAGTCGATAGAATGCTGTCCTGCAGCATGCTGTCTGCCCCAAGACCCAGACTGTGCATCTATTCGTCAACAATAGTCACCTCAACCTCAACTCCAGGCTCAATACTGCAAGAAGAGAATAAAAGCACAACGCAAGTTAGCAATGCACAGCAACGGCAGATAGCATATGGTCAGTGCTACAGTACAACACCACTTGAAAGAAACTATAACGGTCAGACTACAGTACATGTTGTACATATGGAGACTGCGAACCGACTAGAACAATCTGACAAAATGCTTCAGGCAGACAGTGGCTGCTGCTGCTGGCAAGACATCGCCTCAACTGCGATTTGCTGCCACACAACATGTTTCTGCGCAGTATTGGTCTCTGCTGGGGCATGCATGTACCCACTACTGCTATATAGAAGCGGCTGTTGCTGTTGTTGCTGGTAGATATTCCTATTGTCTTTTGTGTTTGCTCATTACCTGATGGAGGTGATCTGCTTCACCACATCAGCAGGGGAGTGCAGGTCGATGAGGCGCTTGTGGATCCTGCACAAGGAGCAGAAAGCAGCGTATCATAATCAGTCACGGTAGGTGCACCTTGCGAACAAATCAGGAAACGGTGGCCCCCCGGGGTATCCAGGCTGATACGGGTGCGACTCACCTAACTCATTTGACCTGTCGGCGACGGAGGCATAGTACACACGAGTGCATATTTGATTGTTGATGTGTCTCATGCACACACGCTGTGGTAGCATCCATCTGCAACTCAAATACGAGCTTTTGGTCCCTTTTCCCGTTGCTCACCTCATCTCGAAGCGGTCCCAGGTGTTGGTACCCTCACCGCAAGGTGACTTGCGGGTGGTGATGCGCAGAGTCTTGGTGGGCAGGCGCACTGGCCCCTTCACCTTGAGCTGCTTGTCCTTGGCACCCTTCACCAGGTCACCGGACACTGCAAGCAGAGTTGCTACGGTGTTTAGATGATTCATGAGGACACTACTGGGCTGGGGGCTTGCTGATTCTGCTGCTGGCAGACAGAATGGTGCTAGACTGCTGCAGTGAGTACAATAATGCCTTGCTTCGAGCTCACCCTTCTCAAGAGCCTTCACGTTCTTGGAGGTAAGAGTGATCCTGATGCGGTGCACCTGGGGCAGATCCTCCTCCAGACCAGGCTTTCCAGCAGCGGGCTTGGTTGCCATCTGCAGAAGGGTCAGCAACGTACGGTACATGATTGATAAGCCATGCAGCTGACAGGCAGAACAAACGAGTAACCATTTGCAACAACATACTGCGGCAGCCTCGAGCAAGCAACAGCTGCTGCAGAACTGTCTCAATGAGGCCGCATACCTTGTCCCCGAGTCAGTCACTTCAAGGAAGTCTGTCACTGAGGGACCTTACAGAAAGTTTGCAAAAAGAGAGACTTCTTCGAATGTCTGAGCCTTCTCTTGCGCCAACGCCGGCAAGCTGGTACGCGTCTTAACTAGAACCTGCGACCTGAGTTGTTCAGATTAGCTGTTGCGAAAGAAGATATACATTTCGTTGCAATTGTCAAGTCATGAGCTGCCTGGGCGGGAGACAAAGATGGACAAAGCTTCCAACTAGTTTTAGCGGGTACGCGGTGACATCAGGCAGATCAGGCCAGTGTATTGTGTTGAACAGACCTACCTAGATCACAGCATGGCGCTTCAAACAAGCTTTGCCTTTCATGTGCGCACTCCACAAAACGGCAAGTGTGCGCAGCGACCTTGCACGCTCCCTCGCCTGGTGCGGTTAGCCCCAGTTCGTGCAAGTGAAGTGGAGGTGTCCACAAGCAGAAGCTCAGCAGCTGAGTCTGTAAGTATGTCGTAACCTTGAGGTTATCTGATTACTGAGGACGTATCTGACTCCATTTCGCCGTTGCCTGCTGATCTGTAGTATATGTTGCTTCCTGCTGCAGCTGACTTGGTTGGTGGTCCCTCTTAACAGCGTGGTCTTTACTGTTTTGTGGCTTGTATAGTACAAATACAAGTTGTCGTCCCGAATGGTCAGCTTTGATGAGCGCTGTTTTTTCTACATTGTGCTCACCAAGTACGCCTGCGATCAACCCTGCAGGACATTCCACCAGGGTGCAGCAGATACTCCATTGCAGTCAAGAAACCGTTAGGCATTGTCCTGGAGCAGAATAAAGCGAGTGGTGTCATCACAGTGGTATGCTCCAGTTAGTCTTTTGGGTTGTCCAACATCAATGAGCAAGAGCTCGATGGTGTCACCCAGACAGGCTGTGACAGCGACTGGCAATGAATCCATGCACCCAACCCTACTTGGCTTGTTCTCATGTGACCAAGCAATAATGTTGGGCTCGTATGATTCAAGTATGCACTAGGCCAACCATTCTTTGCTTACCCCGCATGGAACCGATGCAGTCTATGTACCCCTTGTGAAAGGGACACCATGTGCTCATAGCACATGCTGACGTATACTCCACCATAAATCACAGGTTGAGATAAGCCCCGAAGGCAATGCAGCCAGGACAGGGCTGGTATCTGTGGTGAGTAATCAAATTGTTTGCTAAGCAGAGTCAGCAAGGCAGCTGTGCACTCTGACACTTGCAGACAGCTGAAACTTCCAAGTAGCATTGAGCTGGTGTGTGGAACTACAGAAGTTTGTAACCATTAAAATAACTTGTCAGATACCTCTTTTCAGTAGATATCAAAAATAAAGCCATCGCTACCGAGCTCACTTGCGGCAATTTGAATGCGAGCAGCCTATACAGCTGACAGAGAATCAGCTGACACAATAAGCAAACCACAACAGCAAGTGAAGCTGGATGCAACCTGATTTCTTGTGTATGGCAGGGGGACCAGCTGATAGCAACTACTGGTGTGACCTACAGCAAAGAGGAGGATTACAATGGGGCAAGTGTCAAGAAGGGGCAACAAGTAGTGCGGATAAACGCCATAGGCCAAGTAAGTGCGCACGTGTACTCCTTTCGCAGTTTTTATCACTATCACCGATTTTATCACCGAGATTCGGTGCGATAGTGTCCGTATGCTTGCACCTTGCTTTCATCGGGGAAGCCTGACCCAGACATACTGCAAGGCATGAGTTCTCTTGCACACAAGTCTGCATGGACTAAGGCTCAATCAGCCTGGAATGGCAAACCATCTGAAGTGCTCTAATTCATTGTCAGCATTGCAGTCATGCTGCATTACCTCACGTTTTCATGCAACCAGCTATAGCTGTGATAGGCGCTCAGGGGCTTGCATTGGTTTTGCAGTGTCTGCCAGACATAGTGTATGTTGTACATTGGGTGCGCAGTATTGCCGAGTTGGTTGATAACCGCATCCGACGGCACATCTTGCTCAGAAAGAGACTCAAGTGCTCTGAGATTCTGTGTCAGCAGGCACCTACTGCAGCTGCACTGATGATTGTTGTATGCAACTGACACCTGCTGTGCACGTACGAATTCCTGACCACAGGCACTTGCAGCAGAGGTTGTGATTAGTGTTCGCAGATATGTACCACTTGATATCGCTTCCTGCTGCCTCGAAGAACAGCTGTAATGTTGCCTTCTTGTGTGGTATGCAGAGTTTCAAGACTGTGGCAGCAGCTATTGGGTCGCATCCAGGCCATATGGAGGTGGGTTTTGGCTGACATGGAGACCTGCAAATTCTCACATCAGCAGCACAATACAAGCAATGGCTGGTACAAGACACTGAAGATCCGATCAGTTGGTCCAATACCGTCAAGCTTGTGTGCTGTCCAGTGTACCCTCAACTGATTTGACTATGCCGCATGTTTGACGCTTGTCACCAATCATATTGCAGGTGAAGTTGGAGTTTCAGCGTTGCAGCAGCGATCTGAGTTGATCTGCGCCATCACAGCAGCTCTACCCGGAGCTGTTGCCCACCCCGCGAAGACTGTTCTATCAGGCGTGTGATCGCGCATTTGTACACTGACCCATGCTACAGCAGTTTACATGTGTCTCTTACTTCTTTGTTGTCTGCACGTGCCCCTGTAACAGTATTGACCCTGCGCACGGTACTTCCCACTGCAACTCCCAGCCAAGGTGATTGGCAGCAGAGCCGCTTGGACCACTACCTATATACAGCCGGTCAGTCAAACGATTAGCAACCGCATTGCCTATATTGTTACTTGACCAACTCAGCTGGTGGTCTTCTGCATTCCTTGGCAGAGCTTGGCCCGAGCAACCTGCTGCAATTGGATGTCCTGTGGTTCCGAAAGTTCAGTAGTCTGGATTCTTGTCGTGACAACGTCGCGGCCTTGCCGCTGAAATAGGCAACCGCACAGGAAGTTGATTAATTGTTCCAGCGGGGTGCCTTGGTATTTGTATGATATAAGCAAAGTTCTTGTTGAGTGTCTATTCACCATACTGAATTTGCTATGGCAAGTCCTGAGGCGTTGCGGGTGCTTAGGGAGCTGCAAAGCAAGCCCGAGAACAAGGTCCGCAAAACATCAGGACGTCATCATAGCTGTAATGCATTGGAAGTCACTGAACAATCCCTCCCGGTTGCAGGTCTGCGTTGACTGCGACACCAAGAACCCCCAATGGGCAACTGTGTCCTATGGCACCTTCATGTGCTTGGAGTGCAGCGGGAAGCATCGTGGGCTGGGTGTCCATATCAGCTTTGTCAGGTGAATGAGGCAACAGCTGCTTGCCGACGCCTGCAGCGACTGGTCTGCTGAAGTTGCCCATGTACACTGCAGGTCAGTGACCATGGATGCTTGGTCTGCTGATCAGCTCAAGAAGATGCAAGCAGGCGGCAACGGGGCTCTCAACGACTTCTTCAAGCAGTACGGAGTGGACAAGTACACAGACATCAAGGACAAATACAACAACCGTGTAGCTGAGGTATGTATCCCCCACCACTAGCTGTCGCACATGCAGGTGTCCGTTGTGCTCAGCACTTGCCGCAAATCACCATCAATCTTGTTGTACATATACGTGCAGATATACCGTGAAAAGATCAAGGCAGCTGTAGAAGGCAGACCATTCACCCCTCCACCACCATCAGCAGTACAGGTCAGCATTGGCAAGCCCACCAGCAGCAGCATCGGTCCCCGTCCAGGCAGCGCAGGAACCAACAGCGCAACAGTCAGCAACAGCAGCAGACACGATGAATGGGCAGATTGGGGAGACAAGCCTGCAGCAAGTGGTGCCGCCGGCCATAACTCTAGCTTCGGCAACAACAGCGAGTACAGCCGGGCGCAGTACATGGCCTCAGCAGCTAACAAGGATGAGTTCTTTGCTCGTAAGATGCAGGAGAACCAAAGCAGGCCAGACCACCTCCCTCCTAGCCAGGGTGGCAAGTATGTTGGTTTTGGCTCCACACCACCACCCAGGTCTCCTGGGCCTGCTGCACCTGGTGTGGATGATGTCACAGCACTGTTCTCCAAGGGCCTCCAGTCACTGGGCCAGGTGGCAGGTATGGCAGCCAGCACAGCAACAGTAGCTGTGAACTCAGGCACGCAGAATCTGAACCATCTGCTGCAAGAGAAGCAGCTGGGTCAGACATTGCAGCAGACCAGCAAGGTGGTGGCAGAGAAAGCTCAAGTGAGTGTGGCTGATGAGGTCAA
>JARWLF010000444.1:0-16337 GCA_029853055.1 Scenedesmus sp. KT-U
GTGGGAGGTGGTAGAGGGGGTGATGGTGGTGGTAGAGGAGAGGGGGGGAGGGGGAGGGGAGGGGGTGGTAGGGGAGATAGAGGTGAGACAGCATTGTATCCAGCACAGTTGGTACAACAATTTGTATTCTGCACCATCCAGCACCATCTTTTCTGTATGCTCTGTGACTTAGTTAGAAGAGCGATGTAACTGCAGGACACCGCAGGATTGCAGGATTCAAGCTGCATGAGTTGAGTGTGTTGTGTCGAGCATCATTTGTGTGCAGAGGAATCTTGAGAGCATGCAGGAGGCAGGATTGTGAGGGCCTAGTTGGATGTCTGGTGCTTCACATCGTGTTCCTGAGATGTATTGTTTTTGTTGCTGCTGCAGGGCGGGGCAGGAGCTGATCAGCCATGGGGTAGTTCAGCGTATGGTATTCAACTCAGCAACAAAACTGCCATGACAGCAGGTGTGTTCTTTCAGCAGTGGTGGCATGGCAGCAGCTGATGACCAGCCACTCAGAAAGACCGCTGGTTGTGTCGTCCGTTTTTGATGAAGACTTGCTTGGAAGAGTCTACGTCAGTTGACAGACAGCAGCAGCAGCGTGCAATGTGCAGGGCTTGGCCTATGCTGGTGCTCTACAGTCGTCCTGACAGCAGCAGTGCAAGCAAACGCACAGGCTATGTATTGGTTGCAGTCAAGGACTCTGAAGGCCCCGCCAACAGCTGACCCATATGGTCCTGGTAGCCAGGAGACCTGAGGTCGAGATGCCTTCGAAGAATTCGGTTCACCAAGTCATCTGGGCTAGAGGATGGGTGGTCTGTGCTGCTGTTGCCGCTGCTGAGAAAGCAGCAATGCGACACTGACTGTCCTGCATAATCCTGCTTGCAAAGTCTGTTCATGTCACCAGCCACAGCACACAATCTTGTGTTTCCCAAACTTGGTAAGCAGCAGGGAAGCTTCCCTGTCCTTATGTAGGCCTGTACACAGCTGCTGATCCTGGCCCAGGCAACGGTGTAACGGTTACATGCACACATATGGTGTATGCTGGTTCTGTTTTGTTTCTGGTCAACAAGGACAGGACGACAACCCTCTCTTACTGTGCAGGTCATGCTAGATGGCTTGGACCGACCGTACATGCTTTCGCAGCATGTTCAACGTACTTGGTACCGTGAGTAGCGGTCCTTATACTTGCAGCCTGCAGTTGGACGTTGCATGCTATCTGCTTTGCTGCCCTCCTGTATTTCACAGGACTGTCAAGCTTGCTCGGTCAATGTTCCAGGTAAAATCCACAGCAAGCCACATTCACGGCAGTGACAGGCGCAGTGGAGTACCCACCGGTGACCCCAGGCTGGGACTACTGATCCGCACTGTGCTGTATCGTACACATGTAATCTCTTCGGTGAGACTGAGACAAGTGACAATCTACAAGCTGCTGTTCTGATTCAAGATGTACATGGTGATCAGTAGATCGAAGTATGTTATTGACCAAGCGCATTGTGCTTCGTATATGTTTCTGCGGACTCCTACAAGCCTGTACAGCCTCATAAGGAGAGTCCGGGCTTCTGTTGCTGCAACAGATGCCCGGCTCTCCTCGTAATACTATATACAGCTTTGAAAGGCTTAAAAGCAAGGAATATTGCAGGCCTATCGGTGACATGCAGGCCTCTGCGCGGACCCGTAATGAGTCTCGGACCATCCGTTGCCGGGTTGCCATGGCTGGTCGACAGCAATGCCATGTCTCGGCAGGTTGTCGAGGCGATAGAGGCAGCGTCCATCAACCTCAAAGAAGTTCTGGTAAATTACTGCATCGCAACCCCCACAAGCGCTCATGTGGTTCCTGCAAGTGATCACAGTGACCTGCACATGTTCAACGTCAGATCAGCAGCCTTGCACAGACAACACTGCGAATATGGGCTTGCTTGATGCTGATTTTGCTGCTTTTGTACCATTATGTCCAAGGTGCAACAGATGTTATGGCGCACATGTTCTTCTGCCAGTTTCATGGTGTAACTGATCTTATACCTGCTGACAGCTTGCAGACGTCCAGAGTTTCGCGGAACGAACCGTGTTCTATAGTGGTTACAAACGGGATAGAATTTTACAGGTCACAAGGCCCCGGGGGGCCGGGGGGCGAACCCAAGATTGGCCGGAAAGGATGGCGTTTCAATTTCCATCTGCCGGCCCCTGACCTTTGACAATTCCACAGGCGAGTTACACGTCAAAAGATAACACCCTATCATGCCACAGACATTCAAGCCTACACGCACTAAAAGTCCATAGACTGTCCAAGCTTCAACCTGGTGGAGTCAATTGCAAGCCCATGTCACGAAGCTGTTTTACGACCATGGCATGTGTCCAATCAGCACTCATATACCAGTTATGAACCTTCAGTGCACAAACAATGCAACCTTACTGCCCATGCAGGCTACCTCAAACTCAACACCATACCCACTGAGTGATCACATGCTGGTTGCTGCAAGCCTCTGATGCTGCCACCGACGGCCCCTCGATGGCAGATGCTACCACTTACAAGAATCAGCACAGGAGCAGTGTGTGTTTTGTGAGTGACAGCAACCTGTGAAACCTCATAGCTGCTACCATTCCTGCTGTTCGGCTTCCCGATTAACAGAGCGTGACTATGTCAGCGAGGTTCTTGTCCGTTGGACGTTGGTATGTTGCAATACTGAGTGGTAGTGGTAGTTGTGGTGGTTGTAGTGGTGGTTGTGGTTGTGGTAGTTGTCATAACCATCTCTGGGGTTGCTGTGGTAGCTGCTGGAGGACCGCCTGCTGCTGCTGCTGCTCTTCTTCTTGCAGCTGCTGACACTGCCTCGGCATTATACCGAGCTCCTTGCTGCAGTTGACGTTGAGTCTCTTGTGCTGCTGCTTTTTCTGCTTCTGCCACTGCTGCTTCATGTTGTGTTGCTGCAGCTTCAGCAAGCCCTGCACATCGAACACGAGATGGCTCTTTGCTTGCTTCCTTGGCTGCTGCTTCTGTTCCTGGTACTGGCTCTGCTGCTACTGCCGCTGCTGCTACTGCTGCAGCTTCTGTTGCTGCTGCTGTTCTGGGCGATGGGGCTCCAGCATGATGCTGACTACCCAGCATGGGGTTGCTTCTGGGCAAACCTTCAGTGGTGTTGTGATGCTGCAAGTGTACCCTACCAGGCTGGCCTGCTGCTGCTGCTGGCAGTTGCAACACCACCCTATCTGTTGTCACTGCATTCTGGAGCTGTGTGCCTGCCACATCAGTATGCTGTTGCTCAGCAGGTGGCTGATTGTCATGCTCTGAAGCACCAGCGGAGTTCTGGGGAGCAGCACTCAATGGGACTGGATCAACATGCTGCTTGTGATGGCCTGCATCTGCTGGCTGCAGCGTGTCATCATCTAGTGCAGGAGCCAGAGCCTCAGCAGTGTTGCAGTGCTGCCGCTGCTGCTGTTGCTGTTGCTGTTGTTGAGCACCTGCGGGCAAGAGATCAATGGCAAACTCAGCTTGCTGTAGGCCAATGTTCAAAACACTGGGCTGCAGGGTAATGACAGGTAAAAGGCTAGAGTCTGCTGACTCATTGAAAGTGGGTCAAGTCTGGCTTGTAAAGGATGCTGGTCAGGTGTATAACATCGGGGAAATGGCATACTCCATGGAACTGGAGGGCTTGTAGTTGCATGGGCATAGTGTACGTCTGCTGCGGCTGCTGCTGTGCATGTCTCACAAGCGTAGTTCAGCGGGCCTCATGCATCTGCACTGCGACAACCGCACACTGACCTTTGTCTGCTACTTTGCATCCACCTGCTCCATTTTCTGCCGGCAGATCGTCATCTGAGTCAGCAGTCAAATCAATGCATGCTGCAGCCACCTCATGTGTATGACCTACTGCCGCTGCACCTGCAGTACATCAATACAAGCAGTGTTGTGCAGGCTGATAGGGTTGGATGACAACCGCCAGATCAAGCTGCTCCTGTCTGTCTGACTTCCTGTTGAGATTTGCAGCACCCTGCCTTCTAAGGGATATGACATGCATCTCATCTGATGATGGCAATCATCGTTCTTCAGAAGCTCTTGCACGAAGAGCTGCATCACTCTGTATATAAGTCAATCGGCCTTGTTTGTGTGCAGCTGATCAACGCTGGCAAGCACATCTGGTTTGATGTGTGGCTTACCAGCAACATGACACCTGGCGTTCCTTGGCTTCTTTGTTGATGCTGGTGCAGCGCACTGGGCAGCTGCTGGTAGAGCTCTCTCTGGAGGTACAACTGCCCGCTTGCGTGTGATTTTGCTCTTCTGCAGCAAAGGTGGCAGGGTAGCTCCGGCCGGTGGCCTGTAGTATCCTGAGACCGAGACCTTTGTGTGACCAATGGGTTCTAGCAACCCCAGCTTGACAGCACTGGCGGTGAAACTCCCTTTCTGACCCCAGGCTGGAGATGTAAGCCTCGTTCCGCCTTGTTGTTCCTCAATGCAAAAGTTCCCGGGTTTCTCCGGGGGACCCACTGTCCGTCCGGCCTCCTGCGGAGCCTTGTTGTCAGTGTCTTCAGTATCCCGTTTCTCAGCCTTGTCACAATCAAACTCCGCACGCTTGCCAAACAATTTTTTGGTTGCGTTCTTCCCAATCTTGTTAGAAGGCTGCTTGAAGTAATGCACATAACGTGTTCGCGGA
This sequence comes from Scenedesmus sp. KT-U, assembly GCA_029853055.1. Taxonomy (NCBI): domain Eukaryota; kingdom Viridiplantae; phylum Chlorophyta; class Chlorophyceae; order Sphaeropleales; family Scenedesmaceae; genus Scenedesmus; species Scenedesmus sp. KT-U. The sequence continues at coordinate 4,629 of JARWLF010000444.1, forward strand.
CCGTCTGCTTCGTAAAACTTCTCCAGGGCCAACCGCCAAGGATGTCCTGGTGTAGAGTAGTATGGGTCGTTGATCATGCGCTGTGGGAGCCTACCCGTACTGCTTTGGGCACCGTTGCTGGCCATGGTGCAAGACACAGCACGGCAGTGTGCAACTACCACCACTCGGTGTGTCCTCGGAAGAGTAAGCCAGACAAGCGATGAAGAAGTCAAAACTGTCAATACGCGGGACACTGCAACAGACTGCAGAATTTGCTGCTCGTTAGATACCGTGTTAGACCTCGTCAGTCACAACTCCAACGTGTCTGGCTTCGGTGCTTGCTAGCCTGATCGAGTCTGCGCGAGCTTCACTCATCTTCAACAACAGATGTGACAAAAGTCCGTCATCTGGGCACGATACCAGCGATAATGTTCCATATGAGCCGCAGTTGGCGAACGGTCGGGCCGCTGTCACCGGTGTCTCCTACCCTGAGTCATGGTGCCCTTTTGTTGAGGCAGGTCAGGGTACGACAGCCCGCTGCTTGACGCCGCGTCAGTAACGATACGTGTCATGAGCGTTCAGGCTCAGGGGTGACCACTGCCCGTACAGCACATGATTGGAGTCCAACATCCGCCGGTGCAACATATAAAGTCTGGCAGGTGCCTATGGTGTCTGAAGCTGCCTTCACAGAAAGCCCCGACGGGCTGTGATACATACATCAGTCATGGGTCAGTCCTGTCAAGACCAATTGAACTCAGATAGATGCAGCACAGATGCTTGCAAGCTGTACAAGCATGGTGCTTTGTACCACAAAAAGTCAAGATGCATCAAACCGTCAGAAAGTCATATGGCCACCGCACCCTTGCACCAGCCCCGAAATCTTACCTGATAGTGTATCAAGCATTCAGCATTGTTGAGTGTCATTGTGATGGCTACAAGGCAGTGGTGTCAGATGTTGCATATGCCATATGTTCAAGTTGAACATGCATGCAGTCATGGTACCACAACCTTTCGGCATCCTTGATACAGCAAGTACTACAAGTCTGAGATGGCAGTGGCTGTTGCAACATTTAGACAATCCATGCTTGCCTGCAAGGTCATAGCACCCGTAGGCATCATAATGCAGCGCCTGGCACGGCACTCTCATGATGTTGCCAGCAGACTCGCTCGCACCGAGCAACGCTGCTGCCATGGTGTGCAACCAACATAGTCTCCATATATCTGACTTCACACACTCTAGCAACCCGCCGTCACTACAAAGGGTCACTACAAATACAGTGCGGTTTTGCTTCGTAAGTACTCGCTGAATGGCGCACAGTGCCATGTCACAGTGATTGAATTGCCAAGTCACCGGGTGACTGGTGAGCGCCAGTGACAATGAGTAACTGGCAAAGTGACCATTGTGATTGTAGAATCCAGCTGGTATGGTCAGCTTACCGCAATACACTCGTGTAAGTGATGCATCTGGTTTCAACCACGATTGCAAGTCTTGTACATGATGCCAACATATACCAGTCATCCAACATGCAGCCTAGATTGTGATTCATGTCACACTATATACATATATAGATAGTGACTATTGCTGTCCGACCAAAGAGATCATACTATGGCTAGAGGCGCTATTGCAACAGGTAAACATTGCAGCCAGTCTGCTACAGCAGCCTCTTGATGACATATGGCTGCCTCAAACAGTCTGCTCTTTCTCAGTCGAACAGAGATGCACGTGCTTCCACCCATCGGATTATACTGGTGTGACCATCAGCCCTTGCCTTGGTGCATGCCTTGATGCAAGCAACATTGTTCCAAGGCGCAGGTGGGTGCTGAGCTAGTGCCCACTTCAACACGTCAAGACGACCTGTTGATGCCGCAATGCTGCACACTCGCTCATCCCATGGACAAGGTGGATCCTGAGCTCTGAGCCATTGCAATACTGCTAGATGACCTTGACCAGCAGCATATGCACATGTCCTCTCGTCCCACTCACATGGCGGATCTTGGGCTCTCAACCACTGCAGAGTTGCAAGCTGACCACACTCGGCTGCTACTTCACATACTTGACGAGCCCATGGCAAGGGTGGATCTTGAGCTCTTGCCCATTGCAGGAAATTGATGCGACCAGTTGCTGCTGCTGTTGTACATACTACTGTCTCCCATCCATGTGGTGGGTTGTGAGCGATAATCCACTCTACAACGTGCATGTGACCTTCTCCAACAGCTGCTTTGAATATGTTGTACTTCCAAGGACAGGGTGGGTTCTGGGACCTCAACCATTGCAGCAGCGGCAAGTTCCCGTGATGGGCAGCAACAAAGGTTGTATCTTCATCCCAAGGGCATGGTGGCTTCTGTGATCTCAACCACTGCAATATCTCCAGATTGCCTTTGTCTGCAGCTGCACAGCATGTAAAGGTGTCCCAACCGCAAGGGAAATCTTGGGCATGCAGCCATTGCAGGACTTTTAGATGACCATTTTGTGCCGCAGCTGTGCAAGCAGTTGGCCAGTAATGACTCAATGAATCATCATCTTCATCATCATCTTCATCATCATCATCATCATCATCATCATCATCATCATCATCAAAAACATCATCAGGTGGGTCCTGAGCTTTCAGCCATTCCAACACGTTTAGATGGCCTCCTCCAGCTGCAGCTGCTGCAAACCTCACTGCCATGGCTTGGCCCCATCTCAGGGTTGGGTTGTGCTCTCTCAGCCATTGCAACACCTCCACGTGACCATTACCGGCTGCTGCCTCAACAGTGCGATGGTCCCAAGGACAAGGAGGGTCTTGGTGGCTCAACCACTCCAGTATCGCTACCTGACCACCCTCTGCAGCTGCAGCATACACCGTCTCATCCCACTGGCAGCCACATTTCCTTAAGGACTGCACCTGGTGTAGCTCACCCTCCTTGGCTGCTGCTGCCATGAGCAACCTCAACTGGTCCTGTTCTCCTGGCATATTTTCTTCATGAGCAGTTGGCCCACAACTAGCTGCTGAGGGGCCTGAACCTCCAGACTGCAGAGCTCTGCAAATGTCCTTCATTGATGATGACACAAAACCCATTGTGCCACTGTCAGCAGGTTCGGTATCATCGATGAAACTATGAACTTCTGACTCTTCTGAATCATCCAACTCAGCTGACCCATCCGACTCAGCTGACCCATCTGACTCGTGCAACCTGTCTGACTCATGTAGCTCATCTGACTCATGTAACTCATTCAACTCGAAGTCCAGCTGAGAGCGGACCAAGCGTGACTCAGGAAGTGATTCAAGAGTCCTCCGGCTCCGGGGCGATGTGGTCACGTGCGTGGCAATTGTTGGGCGGCCTCTAGTTGGCGCATGTGCTGTCACAGGTGCTGAAGCTGTTGCTTGAGGTTGTGTTGCAGCATCGGCGGTGCTTGCAGGTGGCCCTGATCATGGCAAAGAAGCAGCTTGTTGAGTGCTGCTGTTGTATAGCACCCAGATGGTTAGCGACTATAGCGAGCTCACAGACATCATATTGGCATTGTGCTGCAGTGGCACTCAGCATAACTCGACTGTCATCATGATTTGATGACAGCAAGGGTTACCGCTGGCATGACGGTTTCACCCTGATTGTGTGTTACCATGTGCCGTAAGCAAACAAAGACCTATGATACAGTAGTACTGTAGTAATTTAGAAAAGCATAGTGGGCTTGTTTTCTGGCAGGCTTGACGTGATATCTGAGCGGTTACAGGGTCTGCTGAAGTGTCATGAATGCCATGCTCAGTGTGATGCGAACCTGGGTTTGCTAAACCCAAGTGTTGTTGCTGCTACAATGCGTGTCACTTACCCAGTGCCATGGTAACCGCAACTGCCTCATGGTGCTTGTGTCTCCAGGCTTCCAATACTGCCGCTTTGATAGCCAGTTGCACAAACCCTAATGGCCAAGCTGCCTTGTCATCGCCTTTAGCAAGCTTGATTGTCTTCGCATGCTGTCCTTGGGGTGCACCTGTCTTCTGGCAACACCTTGTTTCTGGCAGGCTTTCCAGGTTAGTAAATATGGTGGTAGGCTTCTTAGGGTATATGATATGGTTGTAAGCGCACCAATGCTGCTTGACTACATTAAGCCAGGCAGTTGGCTGTGCCTTCCAGCCATCCAGCTTCTGTGGCAACCCCTTCAGTTGGTGCTTCAGGAATGGCCTACAATCAGCAGCAGGCAATCAGGTTGATTGCCTACAAGCTTGCTGCATTATTGCATACAGTGCACATGATCGCTAGCGACAACTCAATTTGCAGCGATGGCCCATTCCAGTGTAGGTGCCTTGAGATGTAGTATCTGTGTTACCTTGGATTTGGCATGTCAATAAGTGCAAACATCATCAATGCATCTGTGCACAGGGAGGTTTATTAATGTGAGATGCACTGTGCTATCGATAATGGACGAACAAATGGTGCGGGAGTTTATGTCGCTACTGAGCAGCCAAACTTGCTGGGTGACAATGCTGTCAGCTTTCATGGACCATGAAGGTTGTGAACCTATTCAGCACTAATACAAGTGTGCATTGTTTGTTGATGTGTGTTTGTAGAAAGCACAACCATCACTTATGCATGCCACAGTGTGCTGCATTTGGATTGTGTTCACCTGTTCCAGAGTGCTCTGTTTTCAGAGGATTTTGGATTCTCCATGATCAAGAAGCAAGGACACTCAGGCCGTAGAGACTTGCATTCTCCTTCGATACGCATGAACAGGTTGATGAAGTCCCTCACCAACTTGTCTGATCCTAAGAGCTTGGTGTCGTGCCTCTTTTGTGTTGCAAGTGTGTCTTCAACTGCATTCTGCCAACCGCTGTGTGCTTCCTCCAGTATACTTTCTGCGGCTGCAATGTCTAGGTCCTGCTTTCTTGCCTTACTGTAATCTGAGATGGCCTTCTGATAGGTCATCCTGGCCTTTTCTTCTTTTGTGGCTGCTTTGTCGACAGCGTTAGTCCATTGGGAGTAAGATTGACAGGGTGGGCCACCAAACACCAGTACAGCATCAATTTCGCTGTTGTAGAGCTGCTCTTTGATGAAGTTCAATACCTTGTCCTGGTGACAGTGGAAGTAAACAGGTGGCCGCAGTGACAAACATGGGCGTCTAGCCAGGGGGTAATAAGAGCTGCTCATCAACGCAACAAGTCATGTACTTGTGCAGTAGTATACTTAGCCTAAGTATTGTCACTATGAAAGTATTTTTCATGCCCTGCAAGGCCGCATGCTTGGGCCAAGCATGCCATTGGATGACGCGCTGTGTCACACATTAAACCCTCCAACACACTTGAAAGCCATGATGACAGCCGCATGTGACAGGGGCCAGCTCTGTATGCAAACTACCGATCAGCCATATATGGCTGTACTGCCATAGCTATATAGCAGTACTGCCATCTGGGTCAGCTGAGCTTGACAGAAACACTACAGCCAATAGCATGCATACCTGGGTCCTTGGGTTGCCAATGTTGCCTTTCGAAGTTGGAATCTTGTGGCTCTGGTTCGGCTTGAGTACGTTAGGGTCACCATAGAGGCCCAGACAGTGCTCAGCATCTAAGCCAAGCTCTCTTGCAAGCACTTCTGATGAGGGAGGGCCGCTGGCAAACTTTGCCCGTATGCATGGGTCAAGATCATTTCCCACATATGCTGAGACTCTCAACCCTGTGTCCTGTGAGTTGTTATTGATTCCACGTGCGACTTGAGCCACAGGATGACTCCCGGCGAAGCATTCCACCACCAACAGTGAAAAGCTCGGTCTCCTGGCACCCTGGAGAGTAACACAAAGTTCAGGGAGGAGCCCAACGATGTTAATATATATGTTGCAATCTGGAATGGTTATGTGAAACATCGTGAGTCACTACGGTAGGCACTTTCTATACTTGGCTGTTATCACAGTCTGCAGACTGCAGCTGCATGTGTACTGCAGTCAACATGAGGCTGAATGCTGTTCCGACCAAAGCGACTATATTTCAGCCCAGTTGAACATACCATATTGTCCTTGTACCAACATACAGTGTGACATACAGCCGGTCAAATGCTGGCTTCAGCTATCTGCAATGGTTTCTTGGGAGTGCCTCCTGCATGTAGAGGTATTACTGTGGCAGCTGCAGAAAGCTCAAAAGCTAATAACATTAGTGCTCGAGTACGTCATTGTGCAGAGTTGGGAGCTCTGACAAGCCCGACATTTGGGGCAGCATCCGCGTGCCGCGCGCGGGGCCTTGAACCTGAAGTGCACCGATAACAGGGCGTGACTGCATATGTCACAATTACTTACTGGACCCCACTGAAAGGAAAGCTTGGTGATACTGAAGAGCATTGTACCTGGTGCTTGCTGATACCAGGTAGCTACTGCAGAAGGATGCATCTACACGGCTTTTTGGGTACCAAAGTGATAACAGTACGACACTTGCCAAGCGTCCACTCTCACACCAACGAATATACATACTCAGTATCTGAATACTTGTATATACTGTACGTGAATACTTGTATATATATAGATACTGCAACCGCCACGTGTGCAGCAGAGTCTGCTGTGCTGTAGATCTTATGCATCATGTGATATGCTCACGTCAACAGCATCGTTGCTGAGCAGACTGCATATTGTGGGCCTTCGGCTTCAATCATCGTACAGCACATATTGCACTGAGCAGCCAGAAAAAGCCAGTTGTGATGCCCACCAAAGAAACAAGCGTCTGACGCAGAGACAGACGTTTGCTGCTTCCTACCTGCCCTGCCAGGGAAGATTCCAGTGGAGGTTGGGTCTGCTTAGGTTCTGACTCAGTGATTGATCGTTACATGGCTTGGCGTAGCCCCGATGATCGTGGCTGGCTAAGCAGTACAATACTGCACATTTAGGCTTGCAAATGAGACGAACAGTGGCACCTCAGATATCAACTAAGATTATGATTGCAGTAGACGCATACGACACGAGCAACATCCACTAGTGAGAGAACAGTACTGTTGTCAGGGTGACCTACAAATGTATGTGCGCAGCCAGATGAAGGCCCTGTGAGTACCATCAGACTGCCTTTCTCCACCACATGGCAGCAACCACAGGTGCATACACCAGCCCGTGCTGCAACGGGTGCTAGCAGACCTTATTGCTCCAAGAACTGATATTACCACCATCACCAATGCCGCTGTTGCGGCTGCTGCTGCTGCTTCGATGGCCACCAGCAGCTGCTGGTATTGTGCTGCTATTGTTGCTGCTGCTGCTGTGTTGTCCCCACCACCTGTATCCCGACTGTTCTCTTCCTGGGACCATCAAGCTCAACAAGAAGAACAGACTGCATGGGAACAACACAGATTGCACAGCAGCAGCAGCAGTCATACTACAGGTGTAGTAGTAGCAATCTCCAGTCACTTTGCTAGCTCCTCACGAACGCTGGGCTAGAATGTCATGCGAAACATAGTACAAGTCATAGTGATATCACAAGTTTGGTGATGCTACGGAAGAGGACATCATACGATTATGTGTCTCACCTGCCATGTACCAATAGCCAGTTGTCCCTTTGTGACTGGTACTGTCTCACTGTTCCCCAACACCATACTCAACAAGTGACTGTGAGCATTCTCAGGCTCTTGAGCAGCCCTGACAACATCCACCAGCACACAGCAGCATTAACAGCAGCAGCAGCACACTCATAAGTCATCATGAAACAGCAATAGCTATGGATTGCTTGTTGATGCACACCCATATGTTACTGCTATGATTGTTCTGCTGTCAGCGATACTGCCGATGCTGCTGCCAGCAGTACTACTCACCAGGCCTCCCAGCCTCCTGGCCAGTCTGCCGGTGCTTCTCTAAGATGAAGATCATTGTGAAGGTAGGGATCCCGGGGTGGCGCTAGCTTGTGCAGAAACTACAGTAACAGCAACAACAGCAGCAGTGTTCCTGATGAATACTTGTCGACAGTGACAGCTGCTGGTGCTGCTAGTAGGTATGGTGGGCATTGATCAGCAATCTCGAGATGGCTAAGCAGCTTGTGGCTGTAGATATATCCCTACTTGTCTGATGTCGTCTAGTAGTCTTGTCTCGTACTCGTTGATTGCTATCGCTGTGGTTGTATGTCGTGATAAAACGTTGACGAAGCCTTCAGTGATGCCGAGCTGCTGGATTTGTTCTCTAATTTGAGGAGTGATGTCAAACAGAGCTATGCCTGCGCAGATGATCATGCAGGGGCTCGGATGAGTACCTTGACAACACAAGCTTGCATGCTGTGTTTCGGCTGACTGTGCTGGAGACATTATGTTGCTGAGTGTGCTGCAGTATGCAGCTGCTGTGTTGCTGCTGTGCCATGCAAGTACTGGACCTGCACTCAGTGACTGTACTGCCATAGAAGTACAGATGCCAGTGGCACGTCTTGCAGCTGCAGGGAGCGCATATGGTGCGTGATGTACTGACCTGGTTTGGTATCTACCTCGATCTGCGTGTAATGGAACACTTGCGTGTTCGTACTGGTTGCTGCTGTGGCTGGAGCAGCAGTGACACGATGTGAGACCCGATGAGAGCTTCTGGGACCGGTAGGTACCCTACATTGGCACCTACTAGGTAACAGTTGCATTGTTGATGTGTTTTCAAGAGGTTATCTGCGTTCGTGACTGGGGCAGGAGGACACACGTTTGCTTGATGAAGATTTGAGTCCTGAAAGCTGCAGTGTATACTTTGGAATCGAACAAAACAACTCTGGCCTGCCTTTGCAGGTCGCTACGGAGACCCCTAGCAGGTGTTATGGTACGCAGGTTTGAAACGTGTTGAAGGTCCCTGACACCAGGCATCGGGTGCTTTCCAAACAGAAACAGTCAGTGAACATCCGTATAGCCTGCTAGTCGTGTACAAGAATTTCGCCATACGACAAGTCGACAAGACAACAGTGGGAACTCTCTCTGTCTGGTTGTGAACGCACTTCAGCATGCAACAACGTGTAGCACAGCCTCTTGACTCTTCCTGACACATATTGTAACATAGAAGGACGCACCAAAGATGGACATGGATAGCATTCAACAGGCACTGTATCAACTTGGCAAAGAGCTAACCTGCTCAGTATGGTAAGCACCACACGTTCATGTCTGTCGATCAAGGCAGCCTGAAGACTGCTCAATAGCTTCAATTGAACGCTGATATTGCTCTCCTTCGCGCAGTTTGAGCATCATGCACCAGCCCTGCGCGAGGCTGGCCTGTTGCCATTACTTCTGCAGGTGAGTTGTTGTCACTAAGGATCATCAGCTGTACAGGCCTTGTGTCCTGTCTACAGATCTCTTATAGTATCCAAAAACCATTTATGTAGATCAATGTAATGTCATACACTACTGATCATCGCGGAAACCATGTTGCAGCAACGATTAGCACAGCTTGCTCCACTGAGCGGGCATCAAGCACCTGCACAGGAGCAGATTGGCAGCGGCTGCAGCATGTTTTACCGGACCGCAACCTGCAAACCAAATGCTCCAGGTTTGCACTGCAAAAGACATCGTGCTTCACCTATCATTGGTTTGTCGCTGCAGGGAGTGTATCCAGCATGCTCTGCGGTCTAAACCAGCTTGTCCCATCTGCAAGAACCCAACTCACAGACGTGACATATTCGAAGATGCCAAGATTGACCGCATTACAGCACTTTACAGCATCATGGAAGCAGCACTAGGGCAGCAGCTGCTGTGTTCACAGCTGCCACCATCTGCTGCTGAAGCAGTTGTAGCACTGCAGAAGTCCAAACAGCAACTAGAACAGCAGCAGCAGGGGCAAAGAAAGCAGAGGAGTAGTAGAGCGCAAGCAAACAAAGCCAAGCAGCAAAGTATACAGGGGACACAAGACGAGGCTGTTGAAGCAGCAGCAGCAGCAGCAGAGGATGCCAAACAGCAGGAGGCAGCAGCGGACCAGCAGATGGCACAGCAGCCAGTTACTTCTGACAACAATACTCTGGATCAAACCGATGACAGACAGCGTGACGAGCACACTGATATTGTTGCAGGCGATCATACTGCCACAGCAGCAGCAGTAGCAGCAGCACACAATCCACACACAGCAGCTGATGATCATGATGATACTGATCTCACTGTAGCAACAGCTGGGGATCTTGGTCCTGATGCCGCTGAACCAGCTAATTGCTCACTTAATGCTGGTGGTGATGATGAGCCTGCTGACCAGAATGATGAGCAGCAACCAATTGCTGTTCTGGACAGCCCCCATCAGCAGCAGCAGCAACAGGACAGGAGGCAGTCAGCAGCTCCCAAGGCTGCTGCTGCTGCTGCTCCTGAACACAGTGGTGCCAGTTCAGTGCCATCATGGATCAAAGATCATGCAGGAGGGGGGATACCCAGCCTGACACAAGATACAGCAGCAGCAGATGGGGCAGAAGTACTTGATCAGGCTGACTCAGGAGCAGCAGCAGCAGTGGGTGGTAAGAGTGGTGGTGGTGCCACAAAGCGGAGAACAACCAGGGGTAGCAAGGCAGCAGCAGCAGCAGCAGGTGATGACGTTGCTGCTGCAGATGATGTGGATCAGCAGCAGCAGCAGCAGTGTATGAAACCTCCGCCAAACAGACCGGGTGGAAACACCAGGAGTACCAGAAACCGCAAGGCAGCCAACAATACTGCTGCTGCTGCTGCTGGCAGCAGTGATAACCCAGCAGCAGCAGCGAGGAGGTTGAGTGGCAGTCATGAAGAAGGTGGTCCCAAGTATAGATCATGGCTTCGGGGGCTGAATCTACAAGATATCAGGGAGGATCTACAGCCACTGAGCAGCAGCAGCACTGGGTTGAACAGTCACAGATCTGTGTCACATCAGGCTGGCAGTACAGATCATCACACTGCTGCTGCTGCTGCTGGAGGTGATCAGCAGCGGGGCAGCAAGACAGCCAAAGGATCTAACAAGGATGAAGAATGCGAGCAAGAAGTTGTACAGGGTGGAGAAGTTCTGCAGGATTTCCTGCCAGGGTCTAAGAGCTGCGCTGAAACCCCAGCAGCAGCAGTTAAGAACAGTCAGAAGAGCAGCAGGAAGTCAACAGGTGGTCAGAAGCGCAATGCAGATGCTGCTGCTGCTGGAGTACCAACAGGTCAACCTAGTAGTAAGAGAGGTGGTAGGGGCAAAGCAGTAGCAGCAGCAGTGGTGGACGTTCGTCAGCGGAGCATCTTTAGCTTCATGGGGTCTACACAGCAAGATGCTGCTGGCAGCAGTCAAGCAGCACCAATGACTGCTGCTGAAGCAAGGGGTAACAAAGAGCAGCAGCAGCAGGAGGAGGAGGAGGAGAAGGAAGAGAACGAAGAGATCTTGGATATTGCTGACAGCGATGACAGGGAGGAGCAGGATGATGATGATGTTGATCAGCAGCTGCAGGTCGATAATGGAGAGGGACAACAAGATTGCAAGCAGCAGCAGCAAGATCATGCGGAAGCTGATCATCAGGCACAAGATCAGGTTGATGCCAGCCAGATCAAATCTGTAGCTCCTGCTGCTGCTGCTGCACAGGATGCTGCTGCTGCTGCCCTGGATGCTACCACTGCTGTCACACCTACAGCAGCAACACTGGCAACAGCAGAGAAGCCTACTACGCTATCCAAGCGAGCAGCAGCAGCTCTCAGAGCTCTGGCAGACAGCGACGGCTGGGTGGCGGCACCATCAGCCGCCGTAGCTGCCGACACAGCCGGCGAAGCAAATGTCCCTACTGCTGCTGCTGCTGCTGCTGGCAGCAGTGGAGCAATTCGCAGCGGTGGCAGCAGGCGCATTCCTGCCAGACTGTTGCCATGGAACTG
>JARWLF010000445.1:0-16310 GCA_029853055.1 Scenedesmus sp. KT-U
TGCAGCCTGCCCGACCCGCCCCAGCCACGGACGTAGCGAGGTACCCATCGCGAGAGGTTGGTGGGCAGGGTCTCGCCACCCCAGCACAAAGCGTAACGGTCGTTCGTCAGGGCGCAGGTCGTGTCGTTGCTCGCAAACAACGTCGTCGCGTTCGTGAGGAAGCCCACGCCGTCGGGACCGAGGACCCGCGTCGGAAACGGCCGCCAGGTGCTCGTGTTGTCGCCGACCTGCCCGAGGCTGTTCGACGAACCCCAGCAATAGACCTGCGTCTGGTCGTTCTGACGCGTCAGAGCACAGACATGGCTGCTTCCCATCGCGACGTCCTGCACGCCCGTGAGGAAGCCCACACCGCCCGGGCCGAGGACGCGGCGCGGTGCGGCCGTGTTCATGGATTCCCCGTCTGCACGCAGGCCGTAGATGCCGGAACCCCAGCAATAGAGATGCCGATCGACCCCGATCGCGCAGGCGTGTAGGAAGCCCGAAACGACCTTGACGTAGTCCATGTCCTCGTCCGGTGCGAGAGGCTCGACGCGAACCGTCACCTCGGCAGAGGTCAGCGCGCCCATCGGACCTTCGATCGTGTAGGTGAAGTTCACGGGAACCGAATCTCCGGGCGCGAGATGGGTGAAATCCTCGCCAGGATCGAACACGACGAGATCGTTCTCGATCCGCACGCTTCCGAGAGAGGGCTGTGTCACCGACACGATCGCAATCTCGTCCCGGCGGCCGGGTATGTGGTCGTTGAGGGTTCCGTCGATGTGGATCGGCGCGAGCGGAAAGCCACGGATCTCGTCGTCCTCGGCGTGAAAGCCGAGAACCGTCACGGTGGCGCGAGCGGACGCCTCGACGCCGCCGGGTCCGGCGACCGTGAAATCGAACACGACTCGGACGAACTCGTCCGAACGCAGATCGTCGAAATCCGACAAGGGATCGAAGACGACCCCGTCACCCGAGGCGGCGGGATCGAGACGGCCGACGCCGAGATTGTCGAGGGCACGCGCGCTCTCGACGTGATTGAGGGCAAGAGGGGTCAGTCTCGCGATCCTGACCTCGTCTCGCGCGCCGCTCCGGGCGAAGGCGACGCCGGAATGGAGAGGCTGCGAGCGGACGACGGAGACCGTCGCGCCTGCGAGGAGGTCGATCTCGACGGGCACGCCCTTGACGGTCGTCACGGCGACGTCGATCACGCTGAGATCGGGCGCGGAACAACTCGGTCCACCGAAAGCCTCGCGCGCCTCGCAGAACCGCTCCGCGAGACCCGGACCGAGTTGCGTCGCGATGATCGGTACTGAAACCGCAAGAACGACGATCAGGACGACGTATTCGACCATTGCGACGCCACGCTTCGAGCGCTTTATGAAACCGACGCCCATCGACATTCGACTTTCCTCCATCATTTTTGCGTTTGAAAGTATAGCGAAAGTTCTCGTATTCTGCGGAACAAAGTTTTCCGATCGAGATCCGAGGTGATGACGTCACGTGCGGACGTGCTATCTTCTCGCGGGCGGGGCCGGCGCGGCATGAAGGGGCGCCTGCCCCGCCGCAGGCCTTCGCGCCTCGCTCTGGCGCTCCCCAGATACGGAGGACACCACGATGAGAGCCACGTCCGGACGCACGGCACCCGAAACCCATCACATGATCGCCGACAATCGCGGTCCGGTCCGGCGCGAGATCGCGCTCGGCGCGGGGGCGCGGATGGTGTGTCTCGACGAGCGCGTCTTCACGAGGGCGGCCGCGGCGGCGGATGCACGTCTCGCGGTCGTCGCGAAGGACCTCGAGGCCGAGGCCCGCGCACAGGCCCACATGCAGGCCCCCTCGCCGGCCGTTCCCGACACGAGCGTCGTCCACGTCCGTTACGAGCGGATCGACGGAGTGCACTTCTTCAAGGGGATCGACGGGGCGGCCGCTGGTCTGTGCGCGGCCTCGCCCGATCTCGAGGCCGCCCACAGGGAAGTCGCGACCCAGATCGTCGCGCTCTGGCGCGACAATCACGGCATCGCGGTGCAGGTCGAAGCGACGCTCTCGGCAGGCGATCTCGCCACCTGGATCGTCGATCTCGATCTGCGCGCACCGATTCCACTCGTCGCCGAGCCCAAGGCCGTCCTCGCCTGGAAGATCGAGAGGGTCGGGTGAGCGCCTCTCTCGTACAGGCCGAGCTCTTCGCCGGACCTACGCCGTCGCGAGCGGTCCTCTCGGCGTGCGGGCGCTATCGCTATCGCCTCGAGCGCGTCTGGGACACGGGGCGGGCACCCCTCGTCTTCGTGATGCTCAATCCCTCGACCGCGGATGCGGTCGTCGACGACCCGACCATCCGACGCTGCCGTGGATTCGCAGTGAGGGAGGGCTGCGGCGGCCTCGTCGTGGTCAATCTCTACGCACTGCGCGCCACCGATCCGAGCGCGCTCGCACGCGACCCCGACCCGGTCGGTCCGGAGAACGTCATGCATGTCGAAGCGGCCCTGTGCGACGCGCGAGGACCGATCGTCTGCGCCTGGGGATCGAAGGTTCTCGCTCCCCCGCCCGCCACGCTCGCGATCGTCGCCCATTCCTCTCGCCCTCTCTTCGTGCTCGGCACGACCCGCGAGGGCGCGCCGCGCCACCCCCTCTACATCAGATCCGACGCGCCGCTTCTCCCCTGGCGGCCCTGATCGCAGAAAAAAGAAACGTCACCGAAATCCTTGCGGTTCTTGGGCTTGCACTACAGGTCACGGCCGTCGGGGGCGATCCGCGCGATTTTTTCGCGACGAGCGACTTGTCTTTTTTCGCGCCGGCCACTAAGTTCCAAATCGAGGTCGCAACAGACCTGCCCGCCCCACGGGCATCTCCTAACGCGAACAAGAAGCACAGAGCGATGTTGTACGAGACGCAAAAGAATCGCACCGACAACCTGCCCACGGGCGGGAAGGGCGTTCTCGTGCCCGTGCATTCGCTCACCCAGCTGCGCGAAGGCAACGATCCGAGAATCGCCCGAGCAGCTCGGAGGACGTGCTCATGACGACCTGATTCCCACTCAGGTCTGGACTTGAGGACCCCTCCGAGCGCAAGCCCGGAGGGGTTTTTCGTTGTGGCGACGAGCCGAGGGGGACCCGGACCCCTGACCAGCACGATGGTCGAAAGCGCGGGGACCGCAGGAGGGAACGAGGAGTCGCGAGGCTCCGGATACCGATCGCGGGACGGGAACGATGTAGCCCGTCATCGACCGGGTCCCGTATGTCCGCACTGCGCGGCCGAACGGGACCCGGTCCACAATCGAGACGACCAGCAAGAAACACAAGAAAACCAAGCGCTCGTGGCGGAATCGGTAGACGCACCAGATTTAGGATCCGGCGAGCAATCATGTGGGTTCGAATCCCTCCGGGCGCACCAGCCTCGCTCCATGCGAGACAAAACCAGTTTGCCGTGGGGGTCGCCGCTTCATTTCCATCGCGACGAAGAGTTTTTCGCGCATGCGATGTCGAGATGCCGGCGGCCTCCAGGCCGAAGAACCACAAGGATACGGCTCGTTACGAATCTGGAGAACCGGCCCCGCTGTCTACGGGGTGAGAGGGGTTCGATTCCCCTACGAGTCGCCAACGACGATCCGAACGATCGCCTGCGCACCCGCCCTCCTCGCGAGGGCGCGCAGGTGCCGCTCGGTCGAATACCGGAATACGGAGCGTAGCGCAGCCCGGTAGCGCGTCTGCTTTGGGAGCAGAGGGTCGCTGGTTCGAATCCAGCCGCTCCGACCAATCCTCCAATCCGCCCCTCGCAAACGGCATCCGTCTATGCGAGAATTCGGATCGCGGAGAACGCAACGGAGACAGTCATGACCATGGAGAGATACCCGGCGCTGGTACTCAATGCGGACTATACACCGCTGAGCTACTTTCCGCTCTCGCTGTGGGACATGGGCCGCACGCTGCGCAACTACCTCAAGGATCGGATCACGGTCGTGGAGGAATACGGCGTCACCTTGCGTTCGCCGAACTTCTCCTATTCGCCGCCGTCGGTCGTGGCGCTGAAGCGCTACGTCAAGCAGCCGCGCGTCGTCGCCTTCACGCGTTTCAACGTGTTCTTGCGCGACGAGTTCACGTGTCAGTATTGTGCGACCGAGTTCCCGACGCACGATCTGACCTTCGACCACGTGATCCCCCGCTCGCGGGGCGGTCGTACCGACTTCGAGAACATCGTCGCATCCTGCTACGACTGCAATTCGAAGAAGGCCAACCGTTCCGACATGCGCCCGATCAGGGCGCCGTTCACGCCGACCCAGTACGACCTCGCCAGGGTGAAGAGCCGCCTTCCGGCGAATTACCTCCACGAGAGCTGGCTCGACTACCTGTATTGGGACACCTCGATCGAGCGGTCCTGATCTCGACGACACCTGCGGCGCGACATGACACGCGCGCCGCGGGCCCTATATTCCCTTTCGTCCGGCGCGGGTGTAGCTCAGGGGTAGAGCACAACCTTGCCAAGGTTGGGGTCGAGGGTTCGAATCCCTTCGCCCGCTCCAGACGAAACGCCTCGATAGCAAAGCGGCTCAATGCACCCGCCTTGTAAGCGGGAGATCGTCGGTTCGAATCCGACTCGAGGCTCCAGTCTTCTTTCCTCTTCGCAC
Organism: Scenedesmus sp. KT-U; assembly: GCA_029853055.1. Classification (NCBI taxonomy): domain Eukaryota; kingdom Viridiplantae; phylum Chlorophyta; class Chlorophyceae; order Sphaeropleales; family Scenedesmaceae; genus Scenedesmus; species Scenedesmus sp. KT-U. The sequence goes on from JARWLF010000445.1 coordinate 4,598, forward strand.
CTGATGCGATTCGTTGGCGTGTAGTTCAGTGGTAGAACCCTCGGCTGTTAACCGAGTTGTCGCAGGTTCGAATCCTGCCGCGCCAGCCATTTGTCCCTTTCTGAGACCTTCACATTCCGCGATTTCGCGGTATCGGATCATCGACTACGCTCCGTTCGTCTAGCGGCCCAGGACATCGCCCTCTCAAGGCGGGAGCAGGGGTTCGAAACCCCTACGGAGCACCAATCTCGACGAGCGCGAGAACGTGATCGCGTCCCGTCGCTCCGCCGGCTCGAGGAGAGCCGTCGCGACGAGGACGGCGAAAAGCAAGGACACGAGTAATGAGCGCCAATCCGGCCGATTACCTCTTTGCCGTGACCGGACGCGCTTCATGCGGATGCCGAGCCTCGAGCCACGCAAGATCCTCGAGGGGATCGTCTACGCCCTGCCGAGAGGCTGCATGGAAGTCGCCAACGGCGTCTTTTCATGCTCGGAGGATCCGGCGAGTGCGGCCAAGAGCCTGCAGGCGCTCGGCTTCACCGAGGAGAAGCGGCTCGTGCCACTGTATCGAACGTTCGCCCAGAGCCAGCCTCCGGGTCCGACGATCGATATGGGCGCTCTGGCGGCTCTGATGAGCCGTGGTCGTTCCTGAGATCTGATTCGATCGTCGCTCGTCGAAAGACGTCTTCGATCACGCTCCCTTCGTCTAGAGGCCTAGGACACTACACTTTCACTGTAGGAACAGGGGTTCGATTCCCCTAGGGAGCACCAAACACCTTTATTCGTGAGTAAGGGCGGTTAGCTCAGCGGCAGAGCGTCTCGTTTACACCGAGAGGGTCGGCGGTTCGATCCCGTCACCGCCCACCACGAATACGCTGTCGTAGCTCAGTCGGTAGAGCGCATCCTTGGTAAGGATGAGGCCGGGAGTTCGATCCTCCCCGTCAGCACCAGATTTACTTCATCGCCCGGATGGCGGAACTGGTAGACGCGCTGGTTTCAGGTACCAGTGACTTCAAGTCGTGGAGGTTCGACTCCTCTTCCGGGCACCAATTCATTCGCTGGTAGAGCGATTACATTCCGACCGAAGCCAGCAGTGAAACGCTGCCGACTTTGGTCGATCACAGGGCGTAGCTTAGCCTGGTAAAGCGCCTCGTTCGGGACGAGGAGAGCGCAGGTTCGAATCCTGCCGCCCTGACCATTTACTTCGCGCGTGACAAACACGTCTTGCAGATCACGTGCGCGATGCTAGATTAGAGCCACGTCCAACAGCGACGTACAAGGGGCCATAGCTCAGCTGGGAGAGCGCTTGCATGGCATGCAAGAGGTCGGCGGTTCGATCCCGCCTGGCTCCACCAATCTCTCGACGATGATCCGTCTCGCTGCTCGACACCGACCGCTCGAGACCGAAGATCATCGCGCAGCCATCATCGCAATACATTACGGGCAGTAGCGCAGCCTGGTTAGCGCACCGGTCTGGGGGACCGGGGGTCGAAGGTTCAAATCCTTTCTGCCCGACCAGTAAAAACCCTATTAGATCAAGAACTTATCTCTGCTTTCATACATTTCGCTCTAGACCGAAGGCCGGCCTCGCAAGGGCAGTCAGCCCCGGGTTGCGCATGTTCGTACCAACCGCTCAGTACGCTCTTGCAATGAAGCTTCGCGCCCTGCGGATCGACCTCGACGATATCATACATCTCATGGTTGCGTCCGACATCAAGGATCCCACCGAGCTGGCCGACATCGCCAAGACGTTCTATCCCGAGAAGGAGTTTGGTGGTAAGCTCTATACGTCACTGAACGACCTCTGTGGCGAGTACCTCGAAGCGAAGGAGCGTCTGAAGGATGATCCGCCCAGATACATTGGCTGAGATGGTACGCTGGATGGCGGAGGGAATGCCTCGCCGGGTCGCCACCGCGCGGTTCCTCGATGGCTTCTATGCGGTCGAGCCGTCAACGCGTCAGGCCATGCTCGACCCGGAGCCGGAGTTCACGGGGGACACACTTACCGATGCTCTGGTCGGCGCGATGGGCGAGCACTTGGCTCAGCGTTGGAGCTTGCGCACCCCACACTGGGTCGATGATCCACGGCGCTTCCTGCGCACGCCATGGTACGCGACGAGGCTACGTGGTCTTCATCCGAGGCTCTTGGCCGAGAGCCCGCTCGCTTTTCGTCGGCGCATGCTCTTCGTCGAGCGCGAGCCGCTCAACCGAGCTCGTATGCATCCGGTTTCTTCGCGACCCGCGACTGCCTCCGGCCCCGACCTCATGCGTGCCTGAGGTCTTCTGCCCGCTGCGAGCAACCACGTCGACAGACCCGCTGGCTGATCGTCGAAACCATCACCTCGCCGACCGGCATGTTCGAAATGTCACGGCGGTGACCTGAACCGACCGGCAGATCGTCCTCGTCGGCGATCCAGAGGTGATCGCGTCGACCCTGAAGCGGCGGCAGAGCGCGGACCTGCGATGCGTCGGCTTCAAATGACCGCGGACCTCCCCGTCCTCACGAGTGGGCATCTTAGCCTGATCCCTGGTGAGCCCGAGCACTTCTCGTGCCTAAGCGGCTTGTCAGCTGCTGCGTCTTCGGACATACACACTGAACAGATCGGCTGCATATAAGGTTCAAATCCATTCTGCCCGACCACTTCACGTCTACTGACATTGCTTCTGTAGCTCAACGGATAGAGCGACCGGCTTCTAATCGGTAGGTTACAGGTTCGAATCCTGTCAGGAGCGCCAATTCTCTTCGTATCTTTTCGGTCCCGTAGCTCAGGCGGTTAGAGCGCATCTCTGATAAAGATGAGGCCGGACGTTCGAGTCGTCCCGGGACCACCATTCGACACATTACGAAAGAGATTCTTATTTGTCGGTTTCGGATCCTTAGCTCAGCTGGTAGAGCACTCGGCTCTTAACCGAGGTGTCCTTGGTTCGAACCCAAGAGGATCCACCATATCTTCTTTCTTCTGCATGAGACGTCGGACCTCGCCGCGCACGTGCGCGTGGCGAGGTCCCGTTTCCAAGCGCCCTCGTAGCTCAGCCGGTAGAGCAGCTCCTTCGTAAGGAGACGGTCGGGAGTTCGAATCTCTCCGAGGGCACCAGACATCGAGACGAGGACGAGAGCGCATGACACGCATCGAGACGGGCGATCTCGTCTCCTGGCGGGATCCGTCGGGAGATCGTCCCTTGACGGGACGCGTCCTCGCGATCGAGGAGGACGTGGCGCGGATCGCCGTCGGCGACGCGCAGGTCCTGACCCTCGCACGCGCGGACCTCGCCTTGTGCGAGCTGAAGATGTGGCTCGCCGTGCGCACCGACCTCCCTTTCACGTCGGGCAAGCTCGCGGTGCAGGCGGGTCATGCCTTCAGGCGGGCCTTCGTCGATGCGCAGCGGCGCGACCCGGCGCGCGCAGCGCGTTATGTCGCGATGGACGAACCGAAGATCGTGGTGCGCGTCAAATCGCTCGCGGAGCTCGAACGTGTCGCAGCGCAAGCGGAGAGCGCCGGCCTGGCGCATGCGCTCGTCGAGGATCTCGGACGCACGGTGTTCGAGGGTCCCACGCGCACGGTATGCGCCTTCGGTCCATGCGAGCGCGAACGTCTGCCGGCGGCGCTCGCCCGATTGCGGCTGTTCGAATGAGATTTTCGGTTGTTGGGGGATAGTTTAACGGTAGAACAACGGACTCTGACTCCGTCGGTTCTGGTTCGAATCCAGGTCCCCCAGCCAACAATGCACTATAGGTTTTCGCTTTTTGAGTAGACGATCTCTGCTGGGGGATAGTTTAGCGGTAGAATCTCGGTCTTTGACTCCGATGGCTCTGGTTCGAATCCAGGTCCCCCAGCCAATAAGATCATGAGCCGATATTCGGGTCGTTCGGCTCGGGCGCGTAGCTCAATTGGTCCAGAGCATCGGACTTTTAATCCGAGGGTTGCGGGTTCGAGTCCCGCCGCGCCTGCCACGACCGGACCGACTCGAAGCCGACGTCCCGATCTCTCGGCGCTTGCGGGCACACGGGCGCGGTCCTATATTCGAACGACGCAGAGGATGTCTGCGGGCGACTCGTCTGGCCGCGTGCTCGACGAGCGCCGTGGTCACCCGGGGCCGAAAGCTTCGGTTGCCGACCACACCATTCCTCTCGCGTGTGCAGCGCCGCCGTCGATGCGGGCGCCCGCGCACGCGAGCCGATTGTCCGCTCGCCTCGAGCGTGTCGGTCTCTTCTTTTCGTGCCTGTGGCGGAATCTGGTAGACGCGCCGTCTTGAGGGGGCGGTGACTTGTTCATGTGAGTTCGAGTCTCACCAGGCACACCAAGTCCGCAAATACTTTTCCCGTCGTGTTCGCACGATGGGTCGGGCCTCCGTAGCTCAGCGGAAAGAGCGCCAGACTTCGAATCTGGATGTCGCACGTTCGAATCGTGCCGGGGGCTCCATCATCTTGACAAACGGTGATCGTGTACTAGATTGTAGCCTATTGCGGGTGTAGCTCAGAGGTAGAGCAACAGGTTTCCACCCTGTTGGTCGTGGGTTCGAATCCCATCGCCCGCTCCATTATCCACTTGCATTCGACGAAACTCGGGTTTATCTTATGGTTTCGTCTCTGTTTCGATCCGATCGTGAGAGACGATCGAGGTGCACGGCGAACACGGTCACGGATGTACTGACCGCCTCGCACGAGCGCACGTCTAAGACATTGGAGAGTGCGGACGCCAGTTCGTCCGATCCCCCGGAGCCACGGATGTACTGGCACGGGTGATGGAAGCGGGTCCCCCGGCTTCCCGCCTCTCCAATGACACTGGATCCCCCTCCCCTTCCCGACCAAACCTCCGGATTTCCGGCGCGCGCCGACGGACGCACGAACAGGCGTGCGATGCGTCCGTCGTCGAGGCGTGTCTGTCCCGACCTGCCAGAGAGGATCACCCATGGCCGAGCACACCGCCATCTCCTGGACGAACGCCACCTGGAATCCGACGGTGGGCTGCACGCTCGTCTCTCCGGGCTGCACGAATTGCTACGCGATGAAGGTCGCCCACCGCAACGCCCTGCGCGGCGCGCGCAAATACGAGGGCCTCACACGGCTCGTCAAGGACCGCCCGGTCTGGAACGGCGTCGTGCGCGTCGCCGACGAGAAGGCGCTCAACGAGCCGCGGCGCTGGAAGGAGCCGAAGCTCGTCTTCGTCAATTCGATGAGCGACCTCTTCCACGAGAGCCTGCCCGAGGAGGCGATCTTCGGCATCCTCGACCGGATGATGGCCGTGCCGCGGCACATCTACCAGGTCCTGACCAAGCGCCCCGAACGCATGCGCGTGCTCCTCGAGCGTTACGTCGAGACGCGCGGTGCGCCCCTGCCGGACTTCGTCTGGTTCGGGACGTCCGTCGAGGACCAGGTCCGGGCCGAGGAACGCCTGCCGGCCCTCGCCGCGATCCCCGCACCCGTGCGCTTCGTCTCGATGGAGCCCCTGCAGGGTCCGGTCGACCTCACGGGCCTGCCCGTGGTCGAGTGGTACATCGTCGGCGGCGAATCGGTCGAGGCGAACGAGCCGCGCGCGCAAGCGGCCTTCTTCGATCCCGACTGGGCACGCGCCGTCCTCGCCCATTGCCGGGCGACGGGAGCCGCCTTCCACTTCAAGCAGCTCGGCTCGAACACGCGCGTCGAGACCCGCCACCGCAAGGGCGGCGATCCGAGCGAGTGGGACGCCGATCTGATGGTCCAGGACTGGCCGACCGCGATCGCCCATCTCGGGCGCGCGGCCTGACGAACAAGCGAGGGACGTAAAACCGCGCCCCTCGCCTTGCGCCGACATAGCTCAATGGCAGAGCACCAGGTTGTGGCCCTGGGTATGGTTGGTTCGATTCCACCTGTCGGTACCAGAATGCCCCGGTGGCGGAATGGCAGACGCGATCGACTCAAAATCGATTGCCTTGAAGGCATGCCGGTTCGAGTCCGGCCCGGGGTACCAACATTCCTTTTCTTTTCGCGGGCGTGGCGAAACGGTAGACGCGGCGGACTTAAAATCCGCTTCCTTCGTGGAGTGTCGGTTCGAGTCCGACCGCCCGCACCACGCGACCGAACGACGAAGGCCCGACGGCCGCCCGGAAGGGGCGCGCCGTCGGGCCTTTTTGCGTTTCGGGCCCGGTCGAGGCCGTGGCTCGTCTCCGGGTATTCGTCTCACGCCGCGCGGCGCGACGATGGCTCGGCGCGCTCGAGCGTAGCCCGGGTCGGCCCCCAGGAGAGGTCGAGCCTATCGGCGGCGATCCTGCGCGCGAGGGCGAGCGCGAGAGTGCGTCCCTCTCCCCTCCTCACCATCCCCGTCTCGACGAAGGGCACGTCCGCGATCGCCTGATCGAGGCAGGTCACGAGGAGGCCGTGCCCGATCGCGACGCCGGCGCCGGCGACGCGGTCGAGATCGGCCCGCACGATGTGGCCGAGCGCGTCGAGATCGAGAACGCCGAACCGAAGGCTGCCCTGCCAGGCATTGGGCCTGTTCGTCTCGTCCACGACCGCGAAGCCCTCCGCCTGGGGAGCCTCGTGCGCGAAAGGACCCGCCCCGTGACGCGTCGCGTAGGCGCGGGTGACGTAGGTCGCCTCGATCGCCCCGATCCCGGCTTCCCGCGCGACCGCCACCATGTTCGGGAGCCCCGTATGCGAACGGGTGACGTGCGGAAAGGCGCCGAGATCCTGATCGAGCATCAAGCCCTGCGCCCCCTCGAAGACGATCGCGTCCTCGCGCGCGAGGTCGCTGTCGGCACGCAGCGCCACGTGCTCGCGAAAGGCGCGGCAATCCTCGAGGAAGCGGGCGACGACGCCGTCGCTCTCGAGCGCCTCGCGGTAGATTTCGGGGACATGCGTCACGCCGAGCGCCGCGAGGCGGCGCGCGACCCAGGTGTCGCGGATGCGCACGAGCCGGACCGTGAGCCTCTCCTCGTCGAAGAGATCGGCCGCGCGCAAGAACAGCCCGGGCTGCGCGTCGCGCTCGAGGCTCTCGCCGAAGCCGAGCCCGCAGGATCCATGGCGTCCCGAACCCCTCGCCTCCTCGACGATCTGGTTGATCATCATGTCGTAGGGGGTGGTGACGGGCGCACGCGGATCGATGCTCACGCGCGTCTCGGCTCCGGCCGCGGCGAGGGTCTCGCGCTCGGGCAGGAACAGGATCGGGTTGGCGACGAAGAAGCGCGACAGATGGGTGCGGGCCCGGGCGAGCGCGCCGGCGCCGACATGGTGGAAGACGTGACGCAGACCCTGAGGCGTCACCACCGTGTGTCCGGCCTGCGCACCCCCGTTGGTGCGCACGACCAGAACCCCCTCGCCGAGCGACGCGCACAGCGCGTCCGTCGCGAGCCCCTTGCCCTCGTCGCCGTAGCCTGCGCCGATCACGGCGTGAGCCCGTGTCATGATTGTCTCCCCTTGGTCCATGGACAAGACCCGGAGCGCCGTGTCGGCGCCCCGGAAGAGGTCGCGCCCTCAGGCGCGAAGACGCCGCACGCCACGACGCGCGCCGCTCGTCGCGACCGCCATGCCGGCGAGCGCGTCGGCGACCACCATCGCGGTCGAGCCCGACCAGCTGCCGGCGACCGCGTCCTTGGCGGCACCCTCGGCCACCTGGATCGCCGAGACGACCACTTCGGCGAGCCGCTTGTGGTCGGTCAGGACGAGCGTGCGCTCGGGCAGGAGCGCACGCCAGGACGCGACGGCGGAGGCGCGATGGGTATCGTGTTCGGCCACGACGACATGGAAGACCTCGTAGCGGCGCGCCGCCATGGCGATCGCGTCCGCGGCCGAGACGTCGCCCTCCGTCTCGATGCCGAGCACGCGCTTGGCCTGCTCGCGGGTGATCCGCTCGTGGATCGGCTCGTCGCCGATCGTGAACAGATAGCCCTTGCGGCCGCGCTTCTCGAACGCGTCGTGGGAGGTCTTCATGGCGGCGAAGAGATGGGCGAGCGCATAGCTCTCGCCGCCATTGCCGCCACCCCCGCCCTCGACGAAGAGGCTGCGCATCTGCTCGGCGATGCGGATGTCGGCCTCGAACTGCGTCACCTGCAGAGGCGCGCTGTCGCAATAGGCGTCGCCGACCGCCATGCCCATGATGTGCGGGTCGGTGACGGGCTTGCGGTCGTAGATCTCGGTCGCGAGCGTGTTGAGACCCTCGCGCATCAGAACCTCGGCGAGCCGCCCCATCGACCCCGTCACGTCGGAGGCGAGCACGATCGGCGTCGAAGCCGGATTGGCCGCGCTGTCGCGCGATTCCCGCATCGCGACGAGCGCGGGGTCGTAGGCGGCCTCGAGACGGCGCGCCGTGAAGATCTGGGACTGCGTGCGACCGGAGACGGTCTGCTGCTTGTAGCCTGCCCAGGCATTGGCATCCCAACGTCCGTTACCCATCGTCGTGTCTCCTCTCGTGTTCAGGCGCCGTAGATGTCGGCCCCGGTGAGTGTCAGTTGAACGAAGCGCCGGGGCCCGAAGCCCGCATCGCGGGCGCGCTCCCAGCTCGCGTAATCGTCGGCGCCGGCCGGCAGCATCAGCCAGTCGGCGAGCGGGCGAGGAACGTCCTGTCTCGTGGACAGACGCGCCCCGCCGGGATCGCCCGAAAGCTCGCGGGCGGTCAGCCGCACGAGCTCACCGTCGATGCTCGTCGCGAGCGTCGCGCCAGAGAGCGACAGGCGCGGAACGAGCCCCAGCGTGCGCTCGGGCAGGGCGGTCGGTGTCGCACCGACGCGGCCGAGATAGAGCATCGGTCCGGTGAGCGCGACGGAATGGTGGAGCGGCGAGACGAGAAGCGTCTCGGGTGCGATCGCGCCGTGGACGAGACCCGCCCAGGAGAGCCAGGCGGCGATGTTCTGCATCCCCGAGATCATCCAGGCGAGGTGGACGGGCGGCACGACGCCCTTCAGGCCGGACGGGAGATCGGCCGCGAGGATCTGATCGGGCGTACGCCGATAGGCGAGGAGGAGGCCTTCGGTCGTGCGCTCGACACGGACGAGGGAAGGCAGGAAACGCTCCATCTCGGTGCGCATGGCCGCGTCGGCGAAGGGCGGATCGAAGGCGAGCGCGCGCTCCGCGAGATCGGTCAGGTCGGGGTCGATCCGGTAGACCACCATGCCCCGCGTGACGAAGACCTCGCCCGCATCGAAGGGGCGGGCAACCCGATGGCGCAGATTGAAGCTCGTTCCGTCCTCGCGCACGAAGAGCCGCTCGTGCGAGGGCGTCGTGGCCCCAACGCCCAGAGCCGCGTCGCGCAAGGCGACGAGATGGGAGACGACCGCGCCCGCCCGAGGATCCGAATTGACGTCGGGGTGCCAGATGCCGATGAGACGCCGGACGTTGCGCCGTACGGCCGAGGCGCCGCTCCCGAGGAGCGCGGCGGCCGCCTCGGGCCTCACGGCGAGGATCTCGTCTGCGGTCTGCGGGGTCTGCATGGGGTCCTCCGTGCATCGGCCTCACCCCTAAGATAGCGATTAAGTGGCAAAGTGCAAGTTGCCACTTGCTACCTTTTTTGCGCGCCGCCCTATATGATGGTCGCCAGGAGGCCTCCGATGATTCACAGCACGAACCCCAACCGGTCACAGAGCGCGATCGAGCGTCGCAATCCGATCGTCACCGTCGACGTGGTGCTCCTGACGATCGCGCAGGGACGCCTGTGTCTCGGCCTGCTGCCGCGCCGCAAGGATCCCTTCGCGGGCGCGCTCGCGCTCGTCGGGGGCTACGTCCATCCACAGGAGGATGCCGACATCGACGCCACCGCGGCGCGCGTTCTGCGCGAGAAGACGGGCCTCGAGGGCATCTTCCTCGAGCAATTGCGCACCTTCGCCGGGCCGGACCGGGATCCGCGCGGCTGGAGCGTCTCGGTCGCCTATTTCGCGCTCGTGCCGGTGGAGCGTCTCGTCGACGGCGCACGTGTCCCCCTCGATTTGCGCGACGTCGAGAATCCGGGTCCCCTGCCCTTCGACCACGAACGCATCGTCGCGGAGGCGCTGCGGCGGGTGCGCGGCAAGGGCGCCTATTCGACCCTGCCGGCGCGTCTCCTCCCCGAAGAATTCACGCTCGCCGAATTGCAGCAGACCTACGAAATCGTCCTCGACGACGTCCTCGACAAGAGCGCCTTCCGCCGCAAGATCAACGATCTGGGTCTCGTCGAGGAGATCCCCGGCGCCACGCGCAAGGTTCGTCGTCCGGCCCAGCTCTATCGTCTGCGTCGGGACATGCAGGTCTTCGACCGAAGGATCTGACACGCACCCGACATGAGGAGCGCCATCCGTCATCGCACGGATGGCGCTTTTTCGTTGTCGACGAGACGTCGCTCCTACACTCGTCTCGAGCGATGCAGAGGATTGCGATCATGCCGGACGAAACGCGAGACGATCCAGCCACTCTCGTCGACACACCTCTCTACGAGAAGCGGCGCCAGCTCTTCGTACAGAGCGTGAAGGGCCGCTACCGCTCGATCAAGTGGGCGGTGCTCGTGCTCACGCTCGGCGTGTACTATCTCCTACCCTTCGTGCGCTGGGATCGCGGGCCGAACGCGCCCGACCAGGCGGTGCTGATCGATTTCCCCGCGCGGCGCTTCTATTTCTTCTTCATCGAGATCTGGCCGCAGGAGGTCTATTACCTCACCGGTCTCCTCGTGCTCGCCGCCTTCGTGCTCTTCCTCATGAACGCGCTCGCGGGCCGCGTCTGGTGCGGCTATCTGTGTCCGCAGACGGTCTGGACGGACCTCTTCCTCGCCGTCGAGCGCTTCTTCGAGGGCGATCGGCGCGAGCGCCAGAAGCTCTATCAGGGCGGCTGGACCGGCAACCGCGTCGCGCGCACCGGCGGCAAGCATTTCGTCTGGCTGATGATCGCCTGGTGGACGGGCGGGGCCTGGGTCCTCTATTTCGCGGACGCGCCGACCCTGGTGTGGCAGCTCGCGACCCTGCAGGCGCCGCTCGTCGCCTATATCTGGATCGGCATCCTCACCTTCACGACCTACGCGCTCGCGGGCTTCCTGCGCGAGCAGGTGTGCACCTACATGTGCCCCTGGCCGCGCATCCAGGCGGCGCTCACGGACGAGCACGCGCTCAACGTCACCTACAAGGTCGATCGCGGCGAGCCGCGCGTCTCGCTCAAGAAGAGCGTCGCCTTGCGGGAGGCGGGCGAGAAGGTCGGCGATTGCGTCGACTGCAACCAGTGCGTCGCGGTCTGCCCGACGGGCGTCGACATCCGCGACGGGCTGCAGCTCGGCTGCGTGCAGTGCGGCTTGTGCATCGACGCCTGCAACAACGTCATGAACAAGATCGGCCGGCCGCAGGGGCTCATCGGCTACGATTCGGAGTACAATCTCGAGCGTCGTCTGGCCGGCGAGCCCGAGGAGAAGCCGAAGGTCGTGCGCGCGCGCACCATCCTCTACGTCGTGCTGATCCTCGGCATCTCCGCCTTCATGGCCTTCCACCTCGCCACCCGCTCGACGCTCGACGTCGCGGCTCTGCACGACCGCAACCCGCTCTTCGTGCAGCTCTCCGACGGCTCGATCCGCAACGCCTACACGGTGCGCCTCGCCAACAAGGCGCTCGAGGAGCGCGTGTTCACGCTCTCGCTGGACGGCCTGCCGGCGGGCTTCGTGGAGGCGGTCGGCGCGGAGAACGTCTCCGCGCAGTCTCTCTCCGTCGCGGTCGGCCCGGCGCGGACCCGCGAGCTGCGCGTCCTCGTCACGGTGCCGCGCGGCACCGACGGCCCCGCCTCGCGCGAGATCGTCTTCACGCTCACCGCGCCGGA
>JARWLF010000446.1:0-21722 GCA_029853055.1 Scenedesmus sp. KT-U
GAGCGCCGCGGCATCAAGACCTGCGGCCACAACGCCTCGCAGGCCGAGCTCGCGCCGAACGGCTTCATCACCGGCGCCGAATACAAGTGGGAGACGATCTACCGTCTCTACGCCGACGCCTTCGCCGCGGGCGAGCCCCTGCCGAACGTCGTCGTCGGCGGATACCACAACGACATGGTCCGCAACACGCCCTGGGGCGCGGGCGCTTCGGAGGCGGCGCGCAAGGCGGGCGAAGAGGCGATCGCCAAGCTCGTCGCCGGCGAGCCGATCTATGTCGGTCCGCTCAAGGACAATCGCGGCAATCTCGTGCTCGAGGGCACCTACGACAATTACGACCCCAAGCTCGACGGGATGGATTTCCTGCTCGAGGGGGTGGTGGGGTCGATCACGTAAGGGGAGGCGCCCCCGCTTTCCTTCCCCTCACAACTTGGAAGTCTCTCGCCTGCCCGTCATTCCGGGGCGCGAAGCGAGCCCGGAACCCAGACTCCCGACGTTCGTGCGAGCGCGCATGCGCGCTCGTCTCACAGCCCGAGCCCATGTGCGCGCCGAGGGACGCAGCCTATAGGCTGCTAATCCAAGGTCGGGGTTCTGGGTTCCGGGCTCGCTTCGCGCCCCGGAATGACGGCGTTGGAGAACGAGGCGAGAGATTTGCAGGCTCTCAGGGGAAGGAGAGCGGCGGCAGCTTTTCTTGCCGCGACACGAACCTTCGAGCCACCCGAACAGCGGAAGGACAGCCAATGGCGGACGGTGCGCTCATCGCGACCGATGCGAGACGCCGAGGGATCGCGCTCGGGAGCCTCGGGCCGGCGCTCGAGGTGGTGGTGCTCGTCGGCGGGGCGCTTCTCGCGTCGGCGGCGATCTTCTCGGTCTTCCTCCTCGTCATCGGCCATTCGCCCGCGACCTTCTTCGAGCTCGTCTGGGTCGGCGGTTTCGGCTCGGCCTTCTCCTTCCAGAACACCCTGCGCCGCGCGGCGCCGCTCGTCCTGACCGGCCTCGCCTTCGCGATCCCCGCGCGCATCGGGCTCACCATGATCGGCGCGGAGGGCGCGCTCGTCATCGGCGCCTTCGCGGCCGCCGCGGTCGCGATCCCGCTCGTCACCGCCGGCCTGCCGCCCCTGCTCGCGCTCGCTCTGATGGCCTGCGCGGCGATGATCGCCGGCGCCGCCTGGACCGGGTTCGCCGGCTGGCTCAAGCACGCGCGCGGCGTCAACGAGACGATCTCGTCCCTGCTCCTCACCTATATCGCGATCGCGATCATGTTCTTCTTCGTCGAGGGCGCGCTGCGCGATCCGGCTTCCGCCAACCGCCCCTCCACCATGCCGATCGGGCGCGACTACATGATCGGCGCGATCCCCGGCACGAGCGTGCATTGGGGGCTCGCGGCGGGGATCATCGCCTGCGGCCTCGTCTGGGTGCTGATGTCGCGCACCACTTTCGGCTTCGCCGCACGCATGACGGGCGGCAATCCGCGCGCGGCGCTCGCGCAGGGGCTGCCGGTCGGCGCGCTGATCGTCGCCTGCGCCGGGCTCGCGGGGGCGGCGGCGGGGCTCGCGGGCTTCTTCGAGGTCGCGGCCGTGCACGGGCAGGCGAATGCCGCGCTCGTCGCGGGCTACGGCTTCACCGGCATTCTCGTGGCCTTCCTCGCGCGCCAGAACCCGCTCGCGATCGTGCCGGTCGCGATCCTGTTCGGCGCGCTCGCGGCCTCGGGCGGGCTGATCCAGCGCCGAATGGGGCTGCCCGATGCGAGCGTGCTCGTGCTCCAGGGGATCATCTTCGTCGTTCTGCTCGCCTCAGACACGCTCTACGGGCGCGCCAAGGTCTTCCGGCCGGAGGGCGCGCGATGAGCATCGTCGACACCGCGGGCTTCACCCTCCTCGTCGCGATGATCGGCGGCGCGATCCGCGTCTCGACGCCGTTCATGTTCGTCGCGCTCGGCGAATGCCTCACGGAGAAATCCGGGCGCATCAATCTCGGGCTCGAAGGCAATCTCGTGCTCGGCGCCATGGTCGCCTACGCGACCGCCTTCTACACCGGGAGCGCCTGGGCGGGCGTGCTCGCGGCGGGGGTGTCGGGCCTGTTCCTCGGGGCGATTCACGGGATCGTCTGCTCGCTGCCGCGGGTGAACGACATCGCGGTCGGCATCGCGATGATGGCCTTCGGCACCGGGCTCGCCTTCTATCTCGGCAAGGACTACATCGCCCAGGTGGCCCCGCGGCTCGACGCGATCCATCTCGGCGACTGGACCGGCATCCCGAGCCTGGCGACCGCTTTGCAGATCAACCCGCTCTTCTTCGTGGGGATCGCGCTCGCGATCGGCATGGCGTGGTTCTTCCGCGCGACGCGCTGGGGGCTCGTCGTGCGCACGACGGGCGACAGCGCGGCGGCGGCGCGCGCGATGGGCATCCCGGTCGATCTCGTGCGCGTGCTCGCCACCATGACCGGCGGCTTCCTGGCGGGCGTCGGCGGGTCGTTCCTGTCGCTCTATTATCCCGGATCGTGGAACGAGGGGCTGTCCTCGGGCCAAGGGCTGATGGCGGTCGCGCTCGTGATCTTCGCGCGCTGGGACCCGATCCGCTGCGTCTGGGCGGCGATGCTGTTCGGCGCGGCCGGCGCCATCGGGCCCGCGATGCAGGCGATCGGCGTGACGCAGGGCTTCTACTTCTTCAACGCCGCTCCCTACATCCTCACGCTCGCCCTCATGGCCGGCTCCGCCCGCTCCCGCTTCGCCGCCCGCGAGGCGCCGGGCGAATTGTCGATCGTGAAGTGAGGGGACGACACGGTGGCCCCCATGAAAACCCTCCCTGCCGACCCCTATCCCTGGCCCTACGACGGCTCGCTCTCCCCCGAGACCACCGCGCTCGTCGTCATCGACATGCAGACCGATTTCTGCGGCATCGGCGGCTATGTCGACGCGATGGGCTACGATCTCTCCCTCACCCGCGCGCCGATCGGCCCGATCTCGCGCGTGCTCGCCGCGATGCGCGCGGGCGGCTACACGATCGTGCACACCCGCGAAGGGCACCGGCCGGACCTCTCGGATCTCCCCGCGAACAAGCGTTGGCGCTCGCGCCGGATCGGCGCGGGCATCGGCGACGAGGGGCCGTGCGGGCGCATCCTGGTGCGCGGCGAGCCGGGCTGGGAGATCGTCCCGGAGCTCGCGCCGGCGCCGGGCGAGATCGTGATCGACAAGCCGGGCAAGGGCTCCTTCTACGCGACCGATCTCGAACTCGTCCTGCGCACGCGCGGCATCCGCAACCTCGTGCTCACCGGCATCACGACCGACGTGTGCGTGCACACGACCATGCGCGAGGCGAACGACCGCGGCTTCGAATGCCTGATCCTCGAGGATTGCTGCGGGGCGACGCGGCGCGCCAACCACGAGGCGGCGATCGACATGGTGAAGATGCAGGGCGGCGTCTTCGGCGCGGTCGCGACGTCCTCGATGATCTTGGAGGCCCTCGCATGAGCGCGCTCGCCCAAGTTCCCCTCGGCCGAGCCCCTGCCGCGTCCCGCGCGCCCTCCCTCTCGACGATCGGCATGTCGAAAGCCTTCGGCGCGCTCCTCGCGCTCGACGACGTCTCGATCGAGGTCGCGCCGGGCTCGGTCCACGCGCTGCTCGGCGAGAACGGGGCGGGGAAGTCGACGCTCGTCAAATGCATCATGGGCTTCTACCGGCAGGATCGCGGGCAGGTGCTGCTCGACGGCGAGGAGGTCGCGATCCGCTCGCCGCGCGACGCGCAGGCGGCCGGGATCGGCATGGTCTACCAGCATTTCACGCTCGTACCCTCGCTCACCGCCGCCGAGAACCTCTTCGTCGCGCGCGCGAGCGCGCCCGCTCTCATCGATTGGGGGCGCGAGAAGGCGAAGCTCGAGGCGTTCATGGCGCGCATGCCGTTTCGCGTGCCGCTCGACACACCGGTCGCCGATCTCTCGGCGGGCGAGAAGCAGAAGCTCGAGATCCTCAAGCTGCTCGCGCTCGATCAGCGTTTTCTGATCCTCGACGAGCCGACCTCCGTGCTCACCCCCGACGAGGCGGACGAGGTGCTGGGCCTCCTCGGCGCCATGGCGCGGCGGGGCGAGATCACGGTTCTCATGATCACCCACAAATTCCGCGAGGTGAGCGCCTATGCGGATGCCGTCACCGTGCTGCGGCGCGGGCGGCGCGTCGGCGGGGGGCCGGCGAAGGCGCTCTGCGTCGAGGAGATGTCGCGCCTGATGATCGGCGACACGCCGATCCGCGAGCGCGCGGCGCGGGCCCCCGTCGGCGAGCGCACCATGCTCGAACTCGCCGGGCTCTTCGCGGAAAACCCGGACGGCTCGCGGGCGATCGCCGAGATCAGCCTCAAGGTGAAGGCGGGCGAGATCGTCGGCATCGCGGGCGTGTCGGGCAACGGCCAATCGGCGCTCGTCGAGACCCTGTCGGGTCAACGCCCCCTGTCCGACGGCCGCATCTTCGTGCGCGACGAGCCCTTCGAGCCGACGCGGGACGATTACCACCGCTTCAAGGTCTTCGGCCTGCCGGAGGAGCCTCTGCGCAACGCCGCCGTGCCGCGCATGAGCGTCGCCGAGAACATCGCCTTCCGCTCCTTCGACCGCCCGCCGATCGCGAAACTCGGCTGGTGGCTCTCGCCGGGCCCGATGCGCGAGCGGGCGCAGGCTCTGATCGAGCGCTACCGCGTCAAGACGCCCTCGCCCGACACGCCGATCGAGAGCCTGTCGGGCGGCAACGTCCAGCGGGCGATCCTCGCGCGCGAATTGTCGGGGGACGTCGACGTGCTGATCGTGGCGAACCCCTGTTTCGGGCTCGATTTCGCCTCCGTCGCCGAGATCCGCGCCCAGATCCTCGACGCGCGCAATCGCGGCGCGGCGGTGCTGCTCGTGTCGGAGGATCTCGACGAGATCCTCGAATTGTCGGACCGCGTCGCCGTGATGTCGGAGGGCCGCATCGTGCATGTCGCCGAGATCGACAAGACCGACCGCACCACGATCGGCAAGCACATGGCCGGCAGCCACCATCCGGAGCCCGCATGACGACGATCGTGGAGATCCCCGCCGCGCCCTATACCTATTCGCTCGCCACGGGCGCGACCGCGCTCGTAATCATCGACATGCAGCGCGATTTCGTCGAGGAGGGCGGGTTCGGCGCGGCGCTCGGCAACGACGTGAGCCGGTTGTCCGCGATCGTGCCCGTCGTCGCCCGCCTCCTCGCGCTCGCGCGGCAGCTCTCGTGGACGATCGTCCACACCCGCGAGGCGCATCTGCCCGACCTCTCCGATTGCCCGCCGAGCAAGATCAGGCGCGGGGACGCGCCGATCCGCATCGGGGAGGCGGGGCCGATGGGGCGGCTTCTGGTTCGCGGCGAGCCGGGCAATGCCATCCTGCCCGAGGTCGCGCCCATCGCGGGGGAGATCGTGATCGACAAGCCCGGCAAGGGCATGTTCTGGAAGACCGACATCCACGAGCGGCTCGCCTCGCGCGGCATCACCCATCTCGTCTTCGCGGGCGTCACGACGGAGGTCTGCGTCATGATCGCCGCGCAGGGCGGCATCGTCGGCTGGACGACGCCGCTCTCTCATCTCGAGGAGGTGTTGTCGTGAGCGCAGGACGGAAAGACCCGCAGGAGATCGACCCGAATGCGATCCTCGACGCGATGGCCCCAATGCTCGGGCTGACCGTCTCGGAGGAGGACCGTGCCGGCGTCGCGCTCCACCTCGCGACCGCAGCGCGCCTCTACGCGCTCGTCGACGCCGTCGCGCTCGACGACCACGCGGAGCCCGCGCCCGTCTTCGTACCCGTCACGGGAGACGCCTCGTGAGCCGCGACCTCGCTTCTCTCACCGCGATCGCGATCGCCGAGGGCGTCCGCTCCGGCGCGCTGCGTGCGAGCGATATCGTCGAGGCGAGCCTCGCCAAGATCGCGGCGCGCCCGGAGCTCGGCGCTTTCACCGATGTCGTCGCCGAGCGTGCGCGGGCGCGGGCTGCGCGGATCGATGCGGAGGTGGAGGCGGGCGTCGATCACGGGCCGCTCGCGGGCGTGCCCTTCGCGGTCAAGAACCTGTTCGACATCGAAGGCCTGCCGACCCGCGCCGGCTCCCGCATCGAGCGCGACGCCGCCCCCGCCGCCGCCGACGCGCCCCTCGTCGCACGGTTGGAAGCGGCGGGGGCGGTTCTCGTCGGCGCGCTCAACATGGGCGAATACGCCTACGACTTCACCGGCGAGAACGTCCATGACGGCCCCTCGCGCAACCCGCACGCGCTCGACCACATGACCGGCGGGTCCTCGGGCGGATCGGGGGCGGCGGTGGCGGGCGGGCTCGTGCCGATCGCGCTCGGCTCCGACACCAACGGCTCGATCCGCGTGCCCTCGGCTCTGTGTGGGACCTTCGGTCTGAAGCCGACCTATGGCAGGCTGCCGCGCAACGGCTCGTTCCCCTTCGTCGCGAGCCTCGATCACCTCGGCCCCTTCGCGCGCTCCGTCGCCGATCTCGCGGAAGCCTACGACGCGATGCAGGGGCACGATGCGGGCGATCCCGTCTGCGTCGAGCGCCCGCTGGAGCCGACGGCACCGCTCCTCGGACGCGGGGCGGCGGGTCTGCGCATCGCCATCGGCGGCGGCTATTTCGCGCGCGGCGGCGATCCCGCGGCTTTCGCGGCGCTCGCCCGCGCCGCCGACGCGCTCGGTGCGAGCGACAGGGTCGAGATCGCCCGCGTCGAGGCCGCGCGGGCGGCGGCCTACGTCATCACGATGGAGGAGGGCGCAGCACTCCATCTCGAGCGGCTGCGCACCCGCGCGGCCGATTACGACCCGGCGGTGCGCGTGCGGCTGATGGCGGGCGCGATGCTGCCCGGCGCCTGGGCGGTGAAGGCGCAGAAGCTGCGCCGGCTGTTCGCGGCCGAGTTCGCGCACGTGTTCGAGACGCACGACGCGCTCCTTCTCCCCGCCACCCCCTGCCGGGCGCCGAGGATCGGGCAGGAGACGATGGTGCTCGACGGCGTCGAGATGCCGGTGCGGCCCAATCTCGGTCTTTACACGCAGCCGATCTCCTTCATCGGCTTGCCCACCGTCGTGGTGCCGGTGTTCGAGGCCGGCGAGCCTCTGCCGCTCGGCGTGCAGATCGTCGCCGCGCCCTGGCGGGAGGATATCTGCCTCAGGATCGCCGCCGCGCTCGAAGCCGCCGGCGTCGCGACGGCGCCCGTCGGGGAGGCGCGGCCATGACCATGCCCGTGACGACCATGCCCGTGACGCTCCCCGCTTCCGCCGCGCGCTGGGCGGGTCGCCACGCCGACAAGGACGCCGTGCGTCAAGCCGCCTGGGCGCGGCTCGACGAGGCGGGCGTCGCGATCGGCCCCACCGTCTCGCACATCCCCAATTTCGTCGGCGCCGACGCTGCCGCGATGCACCTCGCCCGCACGCCCGAATGGCAGCGCGCGCGAGCCGTCAAATGCAATCCCGATCCGCCGCAGATCCCGGTGCGCCTGCGCGCGCTCTACGAGGGCAAGATCCTCTACGCCCCCGTGCCCTATCTGACGCGCGACTTCCCCTATCTGCGCGTCGACCCGGCGCGGCTCGTCGCGAAGGGGATCTCCTTCGAGCTTGCGGCGACCTCGCAGGGCTATGTCGAGCACGGCGAGCGGATCGGCTTCGAGGACGTCGAGCCGCTCGATTTCTGCGTCGTCGGCTCGGTCGCCGTGAGCCTCGCGGGCGGGCGCACCGGCAAGGGGGCGGGTTTCGCCGATCTCGAGACCGGCATTTTCCGCGCGCTTAAAACCATTCGCGACGACACGCCGATCGCGACCACCATCCATTCGCACCAGATCGTCGCCGCGGAGGCCGTGCCGATCGAGCCGCACGACAGCCCGCTCGATCTCGTGGCGACCGAACAGGGCCTGACGCGCACGATGAACACGGACCCGCGCCCCCCGGGCGTCGATTGGGCGCGCGTGCGCCCCGACCAACTCGAGGACATCCCCTTCCTCGCCGCCTTGAAGGCGCGCATGACCGGAGGCCCGCGATGAGCGACGACGTCGTGAACGATCCCGAGATCCTGGCCGAAATGGAGGCGGTGTTCGCGCAGTACGAGCGCGCCCTCGTCGAGAACGACGTCGAGACGCTCGATCGCCTGTTCTGGGACAGCCCGCACACGATCCGCTATGGCGGGGGAGAGAATCTCTACGGCATCGCGGAGATCCGCGCCTTCCGCGGCGCCCGCTCGCCCGCCGGTCTCGCGCGGCGGCTCGCGCGCACGCAGATCACGACCTTCGGTCGCGACACTGCGATCGCCGCGACGCTCTTCCATCGCGACAGCGCGCCCGGCAAGGTCGGGCGCCAGATGCAGACCTGGCGACGCTTCCCCGACGGCTGGAAGGTCGTCGCCGCGCATGTGAGCGTCATCGCGGAAGGTTGAGCCGCGCGCGCCACGCCCCGAATCGGAACCCGGACGCTACGGCCTCGTTTGACGTGAGGCGCGCGCAGGGCTAAAGGCTTGCGCGAGGAATTCCGCGAGGCGGTGCGGCTCGGGCGACGGCGCCCGCCGCGAGAGACAGGACATCGTGCATGGCGAAGGAAGAGCTGATCACTTTCGAGGGTATCGTCACCGAGGTGCTCCCCGACGCGAAGTTCCGGGTCGAGCTCGAGAATGGCCACGAGGTGATCGCCTATACCGCCGGCAAGATGCGCAAGTTCCGCATCAAGACGATCGCGGGAGACCGCGTGACGGTCGAGATGTCGCCCTACGATCTCGACAAGGGTCGTCTCGTCTTCCGCCACAAGGACGATCGCGGCCCCGTCGGCCCGCGCCCCGGCGGCGCCCGCGGCGGGCCGCCCCGTCGCCGCTGATCTTTTTCGCGCGCACCCCTTTCCGCCCGCGCCCGACCGGCCTATCTTGCTGTCAGTCGAAACGAAGCGAAAGGAGGTGATCCAGTGTCTCTTTGTCAGCGCTGTCACCTCGCCGAGGCCCGCTGAGGTCGTCCAGACCTTGTGATGCCCTCAAGCGCGAGCGCCTCGGTGCTCAGCACGGCGAGACATCGTAGAGCCCGTCGGGAGCGCACGCTTCCGGCGGGCTCGTCCGTTTCGGACCCCGTCCCTCACCGCGGGGCGAGGGCGATCGCGGCGACGAGGCGGCCGTAATCGGGCTCGCCGCGATGGGTCGCGCGCCGATAGCTGTAGAACAGCGTCTCCTCGCGATAGGTGCAGCGGCCGAGATCCTCCACGGCCCCGAGACCCTCGGCCGCGAGCCTGTCGCGGATGAAGGCGGGCAGGTCGAATTGGTGGCGGTCGGGGCGGGTGCCGGGGGCGAAATAGCGCACGTGGTCGGGATCGGCGGCGCGGAAGGCGGCGACGAGCTCCGGCCCGACCTCGTAGGCGGCCTGTGAGATCGTCGGGCCGAGCGCGGCGACGATGCGCGCGCGCTGCGCGCCGAGCCGCTCCATCGCCTCGACCGTGCGCGCGAGGACGCCGCCGAGCGCCCCGCGCCAGCCAGCATGCGCGGCGCCGATCACGCCCGCCTCCGGATCGGCGAACAAGACCGGCCCGCAATCGGCGGTGAGGATCGCGAGGCCGAGCCCCGGCCGATCGGTCGCCATCGCGTCCGCCTTGGGCCGCGCCTCGGTGCCCCAGGGCGCCTCGACCACGACGACGTCCGGCGAGTGGACCTGGTGCAGGCTCACGAGCGCGTCGGGCGCGACGCCGATCCGCGCGGCCATGCGGGCGCGATTCTCGAGGACGGCGTCGCGCGCGTCCCCCGAGCCGAGGCCGCCGTTGAGGCTCGCATAGGCACCCTCCGACACCCCGCCGTCGCGGGTGAAGAAGGCATGGGCGAGGCCCGTTTCCCGTGCGAGCGTCTGGGCCTGCAGCGCCATGGCGATCTCCTCGTGTTGCGATGGCCCGATCTAGCGGATTCGCGCCGCCCGCGCATCTCTCGACTGCGCGGACGCCGCCCTCAGAACCCCGCGCAGGATTCGAGCCCGGCTTGCGTCACCGCCATGGCCTTGAACAGCTCCCCCATCCCGCCCTCGCCGGTGCCGGCGAGGCGGTTCGCGGCGGCGGCGATCTCGGGTGCGCGGTGGGGCGTCGCCGCGGCGAGCCGGCGGGCGCGCGCCTCGAGCCCGAGGCCCGCGAGGAAGGCGCCCTGGGTGATCGGCCCGAAGACGCGTGCCCCCGCCTCGCGGGCGGCGCGGGCGAGCTGGGCGAAATCGACATGGGCGGTGACGTCGGCCTCGCCCGGCTCCGCGAGCGGATCGGCGAAGGCGTGGCGGCGCACCGCCTGGAGCGTGTCGGCGTAACCGCTCGTCGCGTGGCCGTAATCGATCGCGAGCGCCGCGCCGCCCTCGCGCACGATGCGCTCGGCGAGCGCGCGCATCACCGGCACGCCCGAGGCCTGGATCTCGATCACGGCGCCCTCCGGCGCGGGATCGTCGAGCCCGGGCTCGGGATCGGGGGCGAGGCCGAAGGCGAGGGCGCCCGCGCCGTCGAGCCCCACCACCCGCTCGTGCCAGCGCCCGCCATGGCGTACCAGCTGGCGCACGGGCAGCGCGTCGAAGAATTCGTTGGCGATCGCGATCACCGGTCCCTCCGGCACGCCCGTCACGTTGCCGTGCCAAGTCGGCGGGCGCGGGCTCGCGGCGAGGCTCGCCGCCTGCTTGGCGCGCAGGACGGGGCTCGTCTCGACGAGGTGGAGGTCGAGCGCGTCGAGGAAGCCCGGCACCACCGCCGCCGCCCGCAGCGCGTCCGCCATCAGCGTGCCGCGGCCGGGGCCGAGCTCGACGAGGCGCAGGGGGGAGGGGCGGCCGAGGTCGATCCAGGTCTGCGCGGCCCACAGCCCGAGGAGCTCGCCGAACATCTGGCTGATCTCGGGCGCGGTGACGAAATCGCCCTCGAGCCCGAGCGGGTCGCGCGTCATGTAATAGCCGAGCGTCGGATGGCCGAGGCACAGCGCCATGTAGCGCGAGACGGGGATCGGCCCCTCCGCCGCGACGAGCGCCGCGATCTCGCGGGCGAGCGCGGTCGTCTGCGCGGCGGCGGGGGCGTCCATCAGGCGCCCCGCGCGCCGTCTCGCGCCGCGGCGGTGCCGCCGCGCCGGGCGAGGAGGACGAGCGCGAGCCCGGCGAGGCCGACGGGGATCGACAGGAGCATGCCCATGGTCAGCCCGCCCTCGAAGCCCGGCAGCGTCACGATGAAGCCGTAGAACGGGTCCGGCTCGCGGTAGAATTCCGAGAAGATCCGCGCCGCCGCATACCCGATCCCGAAGGCGCCCGCGACGAGGCCCGGTCGGCGGAAGCCGAAGCGCATGACGACGAGGAGCACGATCGCGAACAGGATCGGCCCCTGCGTCGCCGCCTCGATGAGCTGGGAGGGGTAGCGTGGGACGGGATCGACATGGGGAAAGACCATCGCGAAGGGGAAGCCCTCCGCCGCCGGCCGGCCCCACAATTCGCCGTTCACGAAATTGGCGAGCCGCCCGAAGAAGAGCCCGATCGGCGCCACCACCGTCACGACGTCGAACAGAGCGAGTGCCGAGAGCCCGCGCGACCGCGCGAGCAGCCACACCGCGAGCGCCGCGCCGATCAGGCCGCCGTGGAACGCCATCCCGCCCTGCCAGACGTAGAGGATCGCGAGCGGGTTCGCGAGATAATAGGCCGGCGCGTAGAACAGGACGTAGCCGAGCCGCCCGCCGAGGATCACGCCGAGCGCGACGTAGACGACGAGATCGTCGATGTCGTCCTTCGTCGGCCGCTTCGTCGCGCCCCAGAGCGCGGCCCGCGAGACGAGCGCGCGGGCGCCGAGCCAGCCGAGCCCGAGGCCTGCGAGATAGGCGAGCGCGTACCAGCGGATCGCGATGGGGCCGATCGAGAAGGCGATCGGGTCGAAATCGGGAAAGATCATCGAGGCTCCGGGGCGACGCGGCTGCGTTGCCGACGACGTGGCCCGCGAGGGCCTGCGCGTCAAGGGGCGGAGCGTGGCGGAACGGTGCGCGTCGCCTGACGTTGCCCAGAGGCAGGAGACATGTGCCCGGAGGCGAGGGAACCCATGGCCGAGGACGACCGCAAGACGCCGAAGACCGAGAAGTCCGCCGGGAGCGCTGGCAAGCCGGCCGACAAGGCGGCGGACAAGCCCGCCGCGACGCCTGCCGACAAGCCCGCGACCGCCGCCTCCGACGCGCCGCGAACGAAGACCATCGTCACCGACGGCCCCGACAAGCCGGCTGCGGCGGGCGGCGCGTCTCCGACGACGCCGTCGGGCGGCGCGTCCTCGGCCGCCACGCGGACGCCGCCCCATTCCGGCTCCGCCGCCGATCCGCGGCCCGCCTCCGATCGATCGGGCACGGATGTCCGCAGCGAGCTGCGCCGGCCCGTCCCCCTCACCCTCGCCATTCTCGCCGCGATCGGCTGGCTCGTCGCCATCGGCGCCCTGACCGCGCTCGGCGGCGCCGGCCGCGAGGCGGAGGAGCGCGCGGAGGTGCTCGCCGCCGAGCGCGACAGCCTGCAGCAGCAGCTCGCCGAGGAGCGTGCGGCGTCCGGCGATCTCGAGACGCTGCAGGCGCAGATCGCCGAGAGCGAGGCGCGCCTCGCCGAGCTGCAGAGCGGCGTCGGCGCCGAGGAGGAGCGCTTCGAGACCCTCGCCCAGGACGTCGCCACCCGCGAGGAGGAACTCGTCGGGCTGCAGGGCCAGCTGGAGGAGGCGCAGGGCGCCGCGGCCGAGCTCGAGGGCATCCGCGCCGAGATCGTCGCGAGCGAGGAGAGCCTCGCCGAGCGCACGGCCGAACTCGCCGCCGTCGGCGAACGGCTGGAGGAGGCGCGCGCCGCCGAGGCCGCCGAGCGCGCAAGCCTCGCGGAGATCTCCAACGAGGCCGCCCGCCTCACGCAGGAAGCCGCCGAGGCGGAGGCCCGCATCCAATCCGCACGGCAGGCCGAGGCCCAGGCCCAGGCGAGCCTCGCCGAGCTCGAAAGCCGCCTCGCCGCGCTCCAACAGCAGATCGACCAGATGCGCGCCGTCGCGCCGGGACAGGCGCAGGGCCAGATGCAGGGCCAGGCGATGATGCCGCCCGGTGCGGCGCCGCTGGGCACCCAATGCCGGTTCACCGAGGAGGGCTGGGTCTGCGACGGCCAGCTCATGGACCCCGCCACGCTCCCCCCGGCCCCCACGCCCCAATGAGCGAAGATTCCCTCCCCGTAGGGGAGGGTGGCCCCTGAGCGAAGCGAAGGGGTCGGGTGGGGCCCGTCGCTCGAAGGACGATCTCCACCCGGGCCCCACCCGGCCGTTCTCGGCTCCGCCTCGAACGTCCACCCTCCCCTCCGGGGAGGGATGGGGCGGCGAGCATCCCTCCCCGTAGGGGAGGGTGGCCCCTGAGCGCAGCGAAGGGGTCGGGTGGGGCCCTTCGCTCGAAGGATGATCTCCACCCGGGCCCCACCCGGCCTTTCTCGCTCCGCTCGAACGTCCACCCTCCCCTCCGGAGAGGGATGGCGCTTTTCCTTTGCGTGCGGGTCGTCTATCGTCCCTGCCGCACTGCACCGAGAGAGAACCGGCCGAGGTCCCATGCTCCGCGCCACCGCCATCGTCCGCAAGGCCGCCGTCAAGGCCGAGAAGGTCGTCGACACCGTCACGCTCGATCACGAGGGGCGCCATCGCCGCCGCGTCGCGCTCGAGGGCGACGGGGGGCTCGCCTTCCTGCTCGATCTCGACAAGGCGACCGTGCTCGCCGACGGGGACGCGTTGAAGCTCGAGGACGGGCGGCTCGTGCGCGTCGCGGCCGCCGCCCAGCCGCTCCTCGAGATCACGGCGGAGAACCCCACGCGGCTGATGCGCATCGCCTGGCACATCGGCAACCGCCACACGCCCGCCGAGATCACGAGCGACGCGCTCTATATCGAGGAGGATCACGTGCTCGCCGAGATGGTCCGCGGCCAGGGCGGCAGCGCCAAGCGCGTCGAGCGGCCCTTCCAGCCCGAGCGCGGCGCCTACGATCACGAATGCGGCCCCGATTGCGACCACGACCATCATCATCACGGCCATTCGCACGGGCATCACCACCACGGCCATTCCCACGATCACGGCCATTCGCACGGCCATGCGCACGACCATCATCACGACCACGCGCACGGTCACGACCACGCCCATCACGGTCACGAGCACGGCTGAGGAGAGGGGCGGCGCGTCGAAGGCGATGGGGGCGGCGATGGGGGCGACGATGGGGGGCGATCTCGCGCTCGAGCTGCTGATCTGGACGTCGCCGGCCTTCCCCGTCGGCGCCTTCGCCTATTCGCACGGGCTCGAATGGGCGCACGAGGCGGGGGACGTGACGGACGCCGCGAGCCTCGAGGCTTGGCTCGCCGATCTCCTCGCGCACGGGGCGGCGCGCAACGACGCCGTTCTCGCCGCCCGCGCCTGGCACGCGGCGCAGGACGTTCCCGCCCTCATCGACCTCGCCGAGCTCGGCGTCGCGCTCGCGACCTCGGCCGAGCGGCGGCTCGAGACGGTCACCCAGGGCAACGCCTTCCTCACGGTCGCCGCCGCCTCCTGGCCGTGCCCGCCGCTCCACGCCTATCGCGCGGCGCAAGACGGCGACACGCCCTATCCGGTCGCCTTCGGCCTCGTCGCCGGCGCGCACGCGATCGCGCTCGGAGAGACGCTCGACGCCCTCCTCCTCGGCTTCGTCCAGAACCTCGTCTCGGCTGCGATCCGCCTCGGCGCCATCGGCCAGACCGACGGACAACGCGTCGTCGCGGCGCTCCTGCCCACGATCCGCGCCGAGGCCGCGGGCGCTCGCGAAGCCGGTCTCGACGATCTCGGCGCCGCCGTCTTCCGCTCGGATCTCGGCTCGCTCCTGCACGAGACGCAATATACCCGCCTGTTCCGCTCCTGAGAGGCATCCCGTCATGGCCCAGACTTCCGCCCGCTCCCCTCACGGCCCCTTGCGCGTCGGCGTGGGAGGGCCGGTCGGCTCCGGCAAGACGGCCCTGATGGAGGCGCTCTGCAAGCGCTTCGCCGCGCGCTACGATCTTTGCGCCATCACGAACGACATCTACACGAAGGAGGACGCGCGCCTCCTCACGGTCGCGGGCGCGCTGCCGGAAGAGCGCATCCTCGGCGTCGAGACGGGCGGCTGCCCCCACACGGCCATCCGCGAGGATTGCTCGATCAACCTCGCGGCGGTGGACACGATGACGCGCCGCTTCCCCGCGCTCGACCTGATCCTGATCGAATCGGGCGGCGACAATCTCGCGGCCACCTTCTCCCCCGAGCTCGCGGACCTGACGATCTACGTCATCGACGTCGCCGGCGGCGAGAAGATCCCGCGCAAGGGCGGGCCGGGGATCACGCGCTCGGACCTCCTCGTCATCAACAAGATCGACCTCGCGCCCCATGTCGGCGCCGATCTTTCGGTGATGGAGACGGACGCGGCGCGCATGCGCGGCAAGCGGCCCTTCGTCCTCGCCAACACCCGCGCCGGCGAGGGCGTCGACACGATCGCGCGCTTCATCGAGGAGGCGGGCGGGCTCGCGGGGCGGGGGGGGGCGCAGGCGTGAGCGCGCACGCGCGCGCGCCTCACTTCATCGGATCGTGGCCCCAGTTCATGAGCGAGTAGCGCCAGCGGCTGTGCGCGGGATCGTCCTTCGGGCCGCCCTGGGCGGCGTGGCGGCGGACGTATCCGACGACCTTGCGCATATGGGCATAATCGTCCGCGTCGAGCTCTTCGACCGTTTTGCGCTTGATGGCGACGATGTGCCGGCCGGATTTGTGGCCGACCGCCTCGTCCTCCCCCTCGCGGACCATGCCGACCTCCTGGGACATCTCCGTCTCGAGCCAGCGCTCCAGCTCCGAGGGGCTCATGTTCACCGCCTCCTCGAAATCGCGGCGCAGGGCGCGCGCCTCCTCGTCCGTCCGCTTCGCGTCGTCGCTCATGAATGGCCTCCTCGTCGCGAGGAGAACGCCCGCGGGTGGCGTCTGCGCCCGCGGCGCGGGGTCGCAACGGGCCGCGCGGAGGCCGTCTCTTCCGGGTAACGAGCGGGGCCGCCTCAGATTTCGGTTGCGAGGCGCGGGAGGCTCGCTATGGTCCGGGCGCTCTCGGGGAGAGGGCCAGAGGTGGAACGCGGCGGACGCATGACGAAGGCGCTGAGGATCTCGATCGACGCGATGGGCGGCGACCACGGGCCGTCCGTCGTCGTGCCCGGCGCCGCGCGCGCGCTCGAGCGTCACCCCGACATGCGCTTCCTGATGTTCGGCGAGGAGGCGCTCGTGCGCCCGCTCCTCGACGAGCGGCCGGCGCTCGCGCGCGCGACCGAGTTCCGCCACGCCGCCGTCTCGGTCAAGATGGACGACAAGCCGAGCCAGGCGCTGCGGGTCGGCCGCTACAAATCGTCCATGTGGCTCGCGCTGCAGGCGGTGCGCGACGGCGAGGCGCAGGCCTGCGTCTCGGCCGGAAACACCGGCGCGCTGATGGCGATGTCGATGTTCTGCCTCAAGACCATGGCGCAGGTCGAGCGGCCCGCCATCGCCGCGATCTGGCCGACCGTGCGCGGGGAATCGATCGTGCTCGACGTCGGCGCCTCGATCGGCGCGGATGCGAGCCATTACGTCAATCTCGCGGTGCTCGGCGCGGCGATGGCGCGCATCGTCTTCGACGTCGAGAAGCCGAGCGTGGGCATCCTCAATGTCGGCCGCGAGGAGATCAAGGGCATCGAGGCGGTGAAGGAGGCCTCGCGGATGCTGCGCGAGACGCAGTTCCCGCACCTCGCCTATCACGGCTTCGTCGAGGGCGACGACATCGGCAAGGGCACGGTCGACGTCGTCGTCACCGAGGGCTTCACCGGCAACATCGCGCTCAAGACGGCGGAGGGCACGGCCAAGCAGATCGGCGCCTATCTGAAGGCCGCGATGAGCCGCACGCTCATGGCGAAGATCGGCTATCTCTTCGCCAAGGGCGCCTTCGACGCGCTCAAGGCCAAGATGGATCCGAGCCGCGTCAACGGCGGGGTCTTCCTCGGGCTCGAGGGCGCGGTCATCAAGAGCCACGGCGGCGCCGACGAGAAGGGCATCGCGGCCGCGATCGATATCGCCTACGACATGGCCCATTACGATCTCATGCGGACGATCCGCGAGATGCTGGAACAGACGCCGGCCGTGCCGCCGGGTTGAAGGACGAGACAGTGAGAACCCTGCGTTCCGTCGTGAGGGGCTGCGGCTCCTACCTCCCGCCGAGGATGGTGTCGAATGCCGAGCTCGAGGGCCTCGTCGACACCTCCGACGAGTGGATCGTGCAGCGCACCGGCATCCGCGCCCGCCACATCGCCGGGGAGGGCGAGACGACCTCGACGCTCGGCATCGCCGCCGCCCGCGCCGCGCTCGCCGATGCCGGGCTGACCGCCGACGACATCGACCTCGTCGTCTGCGCCACCTCGACGCCCGATCACACCTTCCCCTCGACCGCGACGATGATCCAGGCCGGGCTCGGCATGCATCACGGCGCGGCCTTCGACGTGCAGGCGGTGTGCACGGGCTTCGTCTACGCGATCTCGGTCGCCGACAAGTTCATCCGCGCGGGCGAGGCGCGGCGCGTGCTGGTCGTGGGCGCGGAGACCTTCTCGCGCATCCTCGACTGGGAGGACCGTACCACCTGCGTCCTGTTCGGGGACGGGGCGGGCGCGGTGGTGCTCGAGGCGCAGGAGGGCGAGGGCACGAGCGCCGATCGCGGCGTGCTCGCGGCGAAGCTGCGCTCGGACGGGCGCTACCGCGAGAAGCTCTACGTCGACGGCGGGCCGGGCTCGACGAAGACGACCGGCCACCTGCGCATGGAGGGCCGCGACGTCTTCCGCTTCGCGGTCGGCATGGTCACCGACGTCGTCGAGGCCGTGTTCGAGGAGACGGGCACGAGCGCCGACGCGCTCTCCTGGTTCGTGCCCCACCAGGCCAACAAGCGCATCATCGACGCCTCCGCCGACAAGCTCGGCATCGCGCGCGAGAAGGTGGTGATCACGGTCGATCGGCACGGCAACACGTCGGCGGCCTCGATTCCGCTCGCGCTCGACGCGGCGGTGAAGGACGGGCGGATCAGGCAGGGCGACCTCGTGATGATCGAGGCGATCGGCGGCGGCTTCACGTGGGGCGCGGCGCTCATCCGCTGGTGACGCCGGCATCGTGGCCGTTCATGGCGGGTGTACGGCGAAGTTATGCCGTCTGCGCGGTTGATTCACGGCGCCGCAAGGCCTAGCGTTCCTCGGAAGACGAGCGGCGCCTGGAAAGGGGGCTTCCATGGCTGGACGAACGGTGACCCGCGCGGACCTCTGCGAGGCGGTCTACCAGCGCGTGGGCCTGTCGCGCACCGAATCGGCGGAGCTCGTCGAATCGGTGCTCGGCGAGATCTGCGATTGCCTCGAGCGCGGGGAGACGGTGAAGCTCTCCTCGTTCGGTTCCTTCGTCGTGCGCGACAAGGGCCAGCGCATCGGCCGCAATCCGAAGACGGGCGTCGAGGTGCCGATCGAGCCGCGGCGTGTGATGGTGTTCAAGCCGTCCAACGTGCTCAAGGCGCGCATCAACGGGCTCGACGGGGCGGACGAGACGGACGATTGACATCCGTCGACGGGGTGAGGGGAGGGGACGCCATGGAAAAGGGACCCAACGCCTTCCGCACCATCAGCGAGGTCGCCGAGGACCTCGACCTGCCTCAGCACGTGCTGCGCTTCTGGGAGACGAAGTTCTCGCAGATCAAGCCGCTCAAGCGCGGCGGCGGGCGGCGCTTCTACCGCCCCGAGGACATCGACCTCCTGCGCGGCATCCGCCACCTCCTCTACGGGGAGGGGTACACGATCAAGGGCGTCCAGAAGATCCTGCGCGCGGAGGGCTCGCGCTTCGTCGCCGCGATCGGCCGGGGCGAGGCCGCCGTCGAGCCGGCCCGCCGCACCGGCGCGAGCGCGGAGCAGGACGAGGCGGGCGCGGCGCCCGGCGCCTTCGAGGAGCCGGAGGAGGAGGCCGATCGCTCGCTCCTCTCCGACGAGGCCGCCGCCACCCTGCGCACCGCGCTCGACGACCTCCTCGAATGCGAGCGGCTCCTCTCGGCCCTCGACGCCCCGGAGCCCGAGCCGACCCGGTGAGGGGGGCGCGACACGCTCCCGTCGCTCTCGGGGCCGCGAGGATGGAGACGAGAAGCGCCGCCTCTCTCCTTCGCCCGAGAGTCGTGAACCTTTCTCCTGGAACCTCCACGCCGTCATTCCGGGGCGCGAAGCGAGCCCGGAACCCAGACGCCCGACCTCGGACGAGCAGCCTATAGGCTGCGTCCTTCGACGTCATTTGCCTACGATGGCTGAACGAGCGCGCATGCGCGCTCGAACCAACGTCGTGGATCTGGGTTCCGGGCTCGCTTCGCGCCCCGGAATGACGGAGTTGGAGTATTCGGCGAAAGACTTTCAAACTCTGAGGGGAAGGAGAGCGGGCGCCGTCACGGTCGTACGCATGCGATGAATACGATCGGTGCGCCTCGCCGCCTCCGAGGGGCGCGCAAGCGGCCTCGCGACGTTTCTCGCCTCGCGAGGCTTGCGCGCTTGCGCGCGAGCGGGTATGTCACCCGAACCCTTCGGGGCGCTCGAGCCGTCGTGCCCGACGCTCCGGCGATGGTCTTGACGGGCAGTAGCGCAGCCTGGTTAGCGCACCGGTCTGGGGGACCGGGGGTCGGAGGTTCAAATCCTCTCTGCCCGACCATTCAACGATGGTCCGCGTCGCGAGCCTCGCGCTCGACGATCGCGGCACTCCACTGAAGCCGGGATGGTCCGCCATCCCGGCTTTTCCTTTTGCGCCGCAAGGTGTCACCCCGTCCGTCTCCGCCTTTCGTAGCCCCTCCTTGCGGGAGCGGCAGCAGCAGCATAGATGCTCGCGGCGGCACTCACGCCGCCCCGCGAGACGCACCATGACCGCTCCCCTCGACAAGCCACGCAGCCTCCTGTCGCTCGTCCTCACGCTCAGCGTCGCGATCATCGTCGGCGCCGAGATTTTCGGCATCGCGATCGCCACCGCCTGGGCGGCGGGCGGCCTGTTCCACCTCGGCTCGACCTTCACCTACGCGATCGGCGCCGTGCTCGTCGGTCTCGGGCTCTGGGTGATGGTGCCGTTCACGCGCAACGTCTGGCGCGTCGAGCGCGGGCTCGTCGAGGCGCCCGTGCGCACGGAGGCGGAGCTGCGCGGCAACTGAGCCGCGTCAATCGTCCTCGTGGGGGTACACCCCCGCGAGGACGCGGTCGAAATGGCTCCTGACGGCGTTGTTGCAGCCGCAGGAGAGGCGCTCGAGGGCCGCGTCGTCGGCGATGCGCAGCCGCCGTCGGCCGCTCTCGACCGCCCCCGTCGCCTTCAGCGCCCCCATCACGCGGCTGACATAGCTGCGCCCCACCCCCAACATCGCCGCGAGCTCCTCCTGGGACACGGCGATCTCGTCCGATCCGGTGCGATCGCGCGCCGCGAGCAGCCATTTCGCCGCGCGCTGCTCGATCGTGTGGACCGCGTTGCACGCGACGGCCTGGAAGATCTGCGCGATCAGGCAATCGGCATAGCGCGTGAACAGCCGCCGCAGCGAGGGCGAGCGCAGCTTCGCCTCCTCCAGACGCGCGGTCGGCAGCCGCAGGAAATGCCCCGGCACGTGGACGACCGCGCGCGCGAAGGCCGGCAGCCGCCCCTCGCTGACGATGCCGCCGACGGCACCCTCGCGCCCGACGAGCACCGTCTCGACGCTGCGCCCGTCCTCGAGCACGACGAGGAACGAGGCGAGGCTGTGGCCGCAGGGAAAGTAGACGTGGTCGACCGTGTCGCCCGGCTCGTAGATCGGCGCGCCGGCCTCCCCGCTCCAGTCCTGCACGAGCGGCGTGAGGATCGCGAGATCGTCCGGGCGCAGCGCCCGCAGAAGGTTGTTCTCGAGCGTGCCGTCCGCGCGTCCCGCGGCACCGAACCTGTCGAAGGCCATCGTCGTCTCCCGTCCACCGGGTCTGCGGGCCTTCAACGCGCGAGCTAGGAAACTGTTCACTAGTGCGCAGACAGCGCGGCCGCGACGTGGCCACATGCCGGCTCGCGATTCGACGGAGGTGGGCCAACCCGCCCCGTCGTCCCCCACACCGAGGCCGAAGCGTGCGCGACCCCCTTGCCGACGGCACGGCCGACGAGACCGCCTCGCCGGCTCTCGGATACGAGGCGGCGCCCGGCGAGGGGCTGTCCGCTTCCTTCGTCTACGATTCGCGCAAAGGCGAGGTGATCGCGACCCCCGCCGCCCGCGCGCTCCTGGGCCTGCCGCCCGCCTCGCAGACGACGATGGCGGCGCTCCTCGCCTGCCTCCACCCCGACGATCGGCCGCTCTTCGCCGCCGCCCAGGCCGCGCTCGCGGAGCCGGGGAACGAGGCCGCGCGCCGCGGGGAATGCGAGCTGCGGGTCCGTGCCGCCGAGTCCGAACGCTGGATCCACGTGGAGCTGCGCGTCCTCGCCGACGATGCGGGGCGCGCCTGCGGCTTCTGCTGCGTCGCGCGCGACGTCACCCGCCGCAAGCACGCCGAGCTCGCGCTCGCGGAGCGGGAGGCTCTCCTCGCCGCCGCGATCGCCGAGCGGGACGCGCTCGCGGGGAGGCTCGCGCTCGCCGAGGCCCGCGCCGCGGCCGATGCGGAGGCCTACCGGCTCGCGCAGGAGCAGGCGCTGCTCGTCCATCGCGAGCTCATGCACCGGATCAAGAACATCTTCGCGGTCGTCTCGAGCCTCGCGACCCT
>JARWLF010000447.1:0-16291 GCA_029853055.1 Scenedesmus sp. KT-U
GATCGACCCGCGATGCTCCTCGAAGGTCATCACGTCGGCCATGATCTGGCAGGGATGGCTGCGCTTCGTCAGCGCGTTGATCACCGGCACCGAGGCATTGGCGGCGAGCTCGAGCATCATGTCGTGGTCGAGCGTGCGGATCATGATCGCGTCGACGAAGCGCGAGAGCACGCGCGCGGTGTCGGCGATGCTCTCGCCGCGGCCGAGCTGCATCTCGCTGCCGGTGAGCATCAGGGTCTCGCCGCCGAGCTCGCGCATGCCGACGTCGAACGAGACGCGGGTGCGCGTCGAGGGCTTGTCGAAGATCATCGCCAGCGTCTTGCCCTCGAGCGGGCGATAGGCGGAGCGGGTGCCGCGGACCCGCTCGCCCTTGATCCGCGACGCGATCGCGAGCATGCGCCGCAATTCGGCGCCGTCGTGGGCGGTCAGATCGGTGAAGTGCCGCACGGGGGCGGTCGAGGAACGCGCGTCCATCACGCGGCTCCCTGGCGGGGCGCGGCGCTCGCGACGCGTTCGCAGGCGCGGTCGAGCCGCGCGACCGCCTCGGCCGCCTCGGCCTCGCCGATCGTGAGCGGCGGCAGGAGGCGCACGACGTTGTCGCCCGCCGGCACCACGACGAGGCGCTCGGCGCGCGCGGCGGCGGCGAAGTCGGTATTGGGCACGCCGAGCCGCAGGCCGAGGATCAGGCCGTGCCCGCGCACCTCGGCGATCACGTCGGGATGGCGATCGGCGATCTCGGCGAGGCGCTGCTTGAGGAAGCGCCCGACGCTCTGGACGTGATCGAGGAAGCCGTCCGCGAGCACGATGTCGAGCACGGCGTTGCCGCAGGCCATGGCGAGCGGGTTGCCGCCGAAGGTGGTGCCGTGCGTGCCCGGGACGAGCCCCTTGCCCGCCTCCTCCGTGCACAGGACCGCGCCGAGCGGGAAGCCGCCGCCGATGCCCTTTGCGATCGACACGATGTCGGGCGTGACCCCCGCCCATTCGTGGGCGAAGAATTTGCCGGTGCGGCCGATGCCCGTCTGGACCTCGTCGCAGATCATGAGGATGCCGTGCTCGTCGCACAGCTCCCGCAGGCCGCGCAGGCAGACGTTGGGCACGACGCGGATGCCGCTCTCGCCCTGGATCGGCTCGATCAGGATCGCGGCGGTCTCCGGGCCGATCGCGGCGCGCATCGCCTCGTGGTCGCCGAAGGGCACCTGGTCGAAGCCCTCGACCTTCGGGCCGAAGCCGTCGAGATGCTTCTTCTGGTTCCCCGCCGCGATCATCGCGAGCGTGCGGCCGTGGAAGGCGCCCTCGAAGGTGAGGATGCGCCAGCGCTGCGGATTGCCGGTGACGTGCTGGTAGCGCCGCGCGGCCTTGACCGCGCCCTCGTTCGCCTCAGCGCCGGAATTGCAGAAGAACACCCGGTCCGCGAAGCTCGCCTCGACGAGGCGCCGCGCGAGCCGCTCCCCATCGGGGATGTGGAACAGGTTCGAGGTGTGCCAGAGCTTCTGCGCCTGGGCGGTGAGCGCCGCGACGAGATGCGGATGGCCGTGACCGACCACGTTGACCGCGATGCCGGCGCCGAAATCCAGATATCGCTCGCCCGATCGCGTCACGAGCCAAGCCCCTTCGCCTGTCTCGAAGGCCAGATCGGCACGGGCGTAGGTGGGCAGGATCGGCGAGGTCACGGACGTCATCCTCTCAGGTGCTTCTCGGCGGCTCGGCCTCGAAAACGAAAGCGCCGCCTCGACGAGGCGGCAGCACTCTTCGATTTTCCATGATGAACCGCGCTCCTGTCAACGAAAACGAGCGCGGCCGTGCAGTCGGCGCCATCGAGGGTCGCGGGAGCGCGCGCCGCACGCCGCGAGTCGGCGTGAGTCGGATCGTCACAGGGGCCGGCCCCTTCCCGCACATCTCCTGGGGAAAACGAGTCGGCGGGGGGCTGGCCGACTCTTGCGCGGGAGTCAACGCATCTTGTAGCGTCGCGGGCGTCGAATACGACATCTGGTGCGGCACACCCAAACGTCCAGCGGCGCAACACGCAACGCGGTCGAGCGAATCGATCGTCCGCGAGCGCAGACGGATTCTGGCGATCAGCGCCCGCGAGGAGGCGGCGATGACGGATGCAACCCTGACGTGGACCGAGGAACGCGTCGAGCGCCTCAAGCAGCTCTGGCAGGAGGGCCGCAGCGCGAGCCACATCGCCGCCGAGCTCGGCGGCGTGAGCCGGAACGCGGTGATCGGCAAGGTGCACCGGCTCGGCCTGTCCGGCCGCGGCAAGCCCCAGCCGCAGGCGCCGACGGCCTCGAAGGCGAGAGCCCGCGGCGAGCAGCGCGGCGAAGGGCAGCGCGGCGAGGGGCAGCAAGGCGCCTCCGCGCCGAGCGCGCACGCCGATGCCCCCGCCGATTCCCCCGCCGCCCCGCAGCCGATCATCGCGGGCGCCAACGCGCTCGCGGTCGCGCCCGAGCGGATCGCCGAGGCGGCCCCCGCGCCGGCTCCGGTGCGCCGCCCGGCGGCCGAGGTCGTGGTGCCGATCTCGGACCGCGTCACCATCATGGACCTGCGCGAGAACATGTGCCGCTGGCCGATCGGCGATCCGAGCTCGGCGGAGTTCCGCTTCTGCGGCGCCCGCGCGCTCACGGGCCTGCCCTATTGCGATTGCCACGCCCAGATCGCCTACCAGCCCTCCTCCGAGCGCCGTCGCGATCGCAAGACCGGGACCGGCTGAAGCGCACGATCGCGTCGCGGCGGGCTTGCTGCAACGCACAAGAGAGGGCATGTAACGGGCACCGCAGAGCGACCGAGGGAGCAGAGCGATGCCCGCGACCGAGCCGAAATCCATCGATCTCGCCCTCCAGGGCGGCGGCGCCCACGGCGCCTTCACCTGGGGCGTGCTCGATCGCTTCCTCGAGGACGAGCGCATCCGCATCGAGGGGATCTCGGGGACCTCGGCGGGGGCGATGAACGCCGTCGTCCTCGCCGACGGCCTCGCCAAGGGCGGGCGGGACGGGGCGCGCGCCGCGCTCGAGCGGTTCTGGCGCGCGGTCAGCCGCGCCGCGCTCGCGAGCCCGATCCGCCGCACGCCGCTCGACATCCTGCTCGGGCGCTGGAGCGTCGATCTCTCGCCGGGCTGGATGGCCTTCGACCTCCTCACCCGATCGATCTCGCCCTACGAGTTCAACCCGCTCAACCTCAACCCGCTGCGCGATCTCCTCCTCGAGCAGATCGACTTCTCGAGCGTGCGCTCCTGCCAGGCGGTGAAGCTGTTCGTCGCGGCGACGAACGTGCGCACCGGCCAGGCCAAGATCTTCCGCTGCCCGGAGATGACCGCCGACGCCGTGCTCGCCTCCGCCTGCCTGCCCTTCCTCTACCAGGCGGTCGAGATCGACGGCGAGGCCTATTGGGACGGGGGCTACATGGGCAACCCGGTCCTGTTCCCGCTCGTCGACGAATGCGAGGCGCGCGATCTGGTCTTCGTGCAGATCAACCCGTTCCGCCGCGAGGAGGTGCCGCGGCGCGCGCAGGACATCCACAACCGCCTGAACGAGATCACCTTCAACGCGAGCCTGATCAAGGAATTGCGCTCGCTGATGCTGCTCAAGGGCATCGTCGACGAGGAGGGCTCGAACCGGGCGCAGTACCGCGACATGCTCATCCACCGCGTCGCGGCGGAGGACGCGCTCAAGGAGCTCGGCGTCTCCTCGAAGCTCAACGCCGAATGGGACTTCCTCGTCCACCTGCGCGAGATCGGCCGCGCCCGCGCCGGCGCCTTCCTCGACGCGCATTTCGCCGATCTCGGCGAGCGCTCGACCTTCGACATCGAGGCCCTGTTCGCGCCGCCGACCACGGGCGGCGCTCAGGCCACCTCGTAGCGCGGCGCGCTCGCGATCGAGCGGCCATAGGCCTCGGCGCTCGGCGGCAGGAACGCGTCCGCGAGCGGGTTTCGCCCGCGCACGCGGCAGCCCATGTCCGCGACGAGCTCGTCGAGATGACGGAAATGGTAGGGGGCCGCGCACAGGCCGCCATAGGCCTGCGCCACCGGCCGCACCGTGCGGCGCCAGGCGAGGTGCTCGGCGATCGCGCGGTCCATCGCCGCCTTCGAGGGCTGCGGCACGAGCGCTCCGTCCACGAACCGCACCAGCCATTCGGCCGCGACCTCGCTCGTCAGCACGCTCGCGAAGCTCGAGTTGAAGCCCACGAAGCCGAGATCCGGCACGTCCGGATTGACGATCAGGCGGTAGAGCTTGAACTGCCCGTCGGGCTCGCGCAGCGTGTCGAGGATCGCCTCGGGCAGGTAGGAAACGCCGAGCGTCCAGCCCGTGGCCTGGATCGCCACGTCGACCGGCAGCCGCTCCCCGCCGGTCAGCACCACCTGGCCGTCCTCGTAGCGCGCGAAGCTGCCGCGATAGGCCTCGATGCCGCCCGCGTGCAGCAGGTCGTAGAAACCCTCCGTCGCGACCGGCAGCCCGCAATAGATCGTGTCCTCGATCGGCCGCGCCGGCCTCATGCCGAGCTTCGTCAGGCCGAATTGCCGGTCGAGGAGCGCCTCGAGCGCGCGCCAGTTCGCCCAGATCGCGGGCCGGGCGAGGGCATGCGCGGCGCGCCCCAGCGCGGACGGGCCCCAGCCGGGGAACATCCCCTCGGACACGCGGGCATAGAGGATGTGCTTGAAGTTGACCACGTTCCCGAACCGGTAGGGGATGCGCCAGACCGGCTCGCGATAGACGATCGAGACCGAGCGGGCGCCCTCCTTGGCGGCGTTCACGGCGACGTCGGTCGCCGATTTCGAGAAGCCGAGCACGACGACGTCCTTGCCGCGCACGAGCGCGGGATCGGTGTACTCGCACGAATGCAGCACGCGCCCGCCGGCCGCGACGAAGTCCTCCTGCCCGGGGTGCTCGGGCATGTTCTTGTCGTTGAAGACGCCCGAGGCGACGACGAGGACGTCGCATTCGGTCGTCGCGATCGCCCCTTGCGCGTCACGCGTCTCGACGCTCCAGCCGCCGCCCTCGTGGCGCTGCGTGCGCGTGACCGTGTGGCCGAAACGCACGAGCGGGAGGACGCCGCGCTCCTCGGCGAAGCCTCTCAGGTAGTCGTAGACCTGCCGTCCGCTCGGCCATTCCGGGTAGCCCTCCGGCATGGGCTTCGTCGTGAAGCGGTAGAGATCCTTCGGGCTCTGCGTCTTGATGCCGGGATAGGAGCGGGACGGCTCCCAGACGCCGCCGAGATCGGCGGCGCGCTCGAAGACGGTCACGGCGTGGCCGTGCCGCGTGAAGGCGTCCGCCGCGCAGAGGCCGGACACGCCGGCTCCGACGACGCACACGCGCTTGCGTGTCGCCATGAGATGTCTCCTCGAATGACTCGCGATCTCGACGGCGCCTCGCCAGGGAGGCGCGCCCGTCACCTCTCGGCGAGCGGATCGAAGGCCATTTCCTCGGGAGCGAGGAACAGCACCTCGCGCATCGCCGACTGACGCACCACCTCGGCCGGATCGCCGAGATTGTGGAGGTTGTCGAACAATTCGCGCAGACGCCGCGCGGGGCTCACCCAGAAGAGGGCCCGGGCATTGCGGTCCGTGAGATTGTAGTAGCCGTGCGGGATGCCCATCGGCATGCGCACGAGGTCGCCGACATTCGCCTGATGGTGCTCGCCGTCGAGATAGAGGTCGAAGCGGCCCTCGAGCACGTAGATGAACTCGTCCTGCGTCGGGTGCACGTGCGGCGGCACGTAGGTGCCCGGCGGATCGAGCGTCTCGAAGGCGAAGCAGCTCTGGCCTTCGGTCTTGAGCCAATAGGTGTGGCCGAGGATCGACCATTCCACCCGGTCGATGCCCGCGCCGGCGGGCGTGATGCCGGCGGCGGTGGCGACGGGCGCGGTGTTCGCAGACGTCTTGTCCATCTCTTCCTCCTCCGAGGGATCGGGGCCGGTGTTCCGGTCCTCGCGATCCGTCTTGTTCCCGGAGGCCAGTGAAGCGCGGGAGGGTGGCTGCGTCTATCCGCGTGGCGAAGGCGCTGTCCGCTGCGCGCACGCCGTCCTGACAAGAGCGGCGCGATCTGCTAGCGTCGTCGCCGGCATTCGAGCCGGGAGGACGCGTCATGGTCGCGGCCCGCCTCGCCCCCTACGGCAGGGTCGATACGCACGACGTCGACGAGGCCGCCGCACAGGTCGGCCGGATCTTCTGCGCCCATCGCCTGAGCGCGCTCTCGCGCGGGCGGCGCTTCCATGCGCGCCACAACAGCGCCGACGTGTCGATCGGCGGTGCGCGCGCCGGCTCGATCAACTACGTGGCCTATGGCGGGGACGTCGCCATCGATCCGGGCTGCCTCGACCGCTTCTTCCTCGTCCAATTGCCGCTCGCGGGCGGCGCCACCATTTCGAGCGGTCGGCGCGAGACGGTGACGGCGCCGGCCCGCGCGGCCTCGATCCTGTCTCCGACCGAGCCCGTGACCATGCGCTGGTCCGAAAGCTGCGCGCAGCTCATCCTCATGCTCGACCGCCGGCACGTCGAGACCGCCGCCGCGCGCTTGCTCGACCGCGACGGCGCCGTCGTGTTCGAGCCCTCGCTCGACATCGAGCGCGGCGTCGGCATCGCGGTCGCGGCCCAGATGGAGCGGATGGCGGCGATCGCCGAGGCGGCCGCGACGAGCCCGCGTCTCGCGCCGCGCCTCGGCGAGCTCCTCGACGCGGCGGTCGCGACCCTGGTCTTCGGCCAGCCCTCGGGCGCGCGTGTGCCCGCGCGGGCATCGGCCGACGTCCCGCCCCGCAGCGTCGCCCGCGCGCTCGCCCATATCGACGCGCATCTCGGCGACGCGATCGTCCATGCCGATCTGTGCGCGGCGGCGGGGGTGGGCCTTCGCGCCCTGCAGGCGGCCTTCCGGCGCACGCTCGGGCGATCGATCGGCGAGGTCGTCCGCGATCGCCGGCTCGACGCCCTGCACGCGCGCCTGCGCGATCCCGGCGAGACGCGTGCGGTCGGCGATCTGATGCTCGACGTGGGGCTCTGGCATTTCGGCCGCACGGCGCAGGCCTACCGCGCGCGCTTCGGCGAGACGCCGCGCGAGACCCGCCGACACGGCTGAGGGCGCCTCGCGCAACGGAGCGAGGCTCGCGCGTCTTGCCATCTCGGATCGCGCGGGTGTAGGATCGCGGACGTGGGCACCCCACCTTGCCCGCTCGCCGGCTCTCCGCCGCCGTGCGCAACGTTGTTGTGCGCAACGTTGTCGTGCGCCCCGCCGCACCTGCTCGCTTCACGAGGCCAGACCATGTCCGATCCACGCGCGCTCGCGCGGGAGCGCTCGCCGCTTCTCGGCCGCGACCAGATCGCGGCGGCCGTCCTGGCGCTCGCCTCGTTCATCGTCTCGTTCGATCTGACGGCCGTCGTCGTGGCGATGCCGACGATCAAGGCCGAACTCGCGCTCTCCGTCTCGGGCTTCGCCTGGGTGATGGACGCCTACAGCCTGGCCTTCGTCGTGCTCCTCACGAGCGCGGGCGTGCTCGCCGATCGCTACGGCCGCCGCCGCATTCTCCTGTGGGGCAACGCGCTGTTCGCGATCTCCTCGCTCGCCTGCGGGCTCGCGACGAGCGAGGCCATGCTCTACGGCGCACGCGCGGCGCAGGGCGTCGCCTCCGCCTTCGTGATCTGCGGATGCCTCGCGCTCCTCTCCGACCGCTTCCGCGAGCCGGCGCAGCGCGGGCGCGCCTTCGCCCTCGTCGGCACCGTGACAGGGGCCGCGATGGCGCTCGGGCCGGCGGGCGGTGGGCTCATCACCGAATTCGCCGGCTGGCGGACCGTGTTCCTGATCAACATCCCGATCTGCCTCGCGATCGCGCTCGCGGTCCCGCGCGTCGCCGAGGAATCGCGCGATCCGCAGGCGCGGGCGATCGACTATCCCGGCGTTCTCGCGCTCAGCGTGGCGCTGACGAGCTTCGTCTGGCTCCTCCTGCACGGGACGGAGGTCGGCGGGCTCGAGATCCCGCTCCCCGTGGCGGTGCTCGTCCCCGTCCTGGCGACGGGGGTCTTCGTCGCGACGCAGCTCTTCGGCAAGGCGCCGTTCCTCGATCTCGGGCTGTTTCGCGAGCGCGGCTTTCTCGGCATGTGCCTCGTGCCGGTGGCGCTCTCGCTCGGCTATTGGGCGCTGCTCGTCTACCTGCCGCTGTTCCTCGAGACCGGGCTCGGGATCGGGCTCGCGCACGTCTCCTGGGCGATGCTCGCGGCGACGGCGCCGATGCTCGTGCTGCCGTTTCTCGGCGCGCGGCTGCTGATCCGGCTCACGGCGCGCTGGTTCTTCGCGGGGGGGCTCGTCTGCGTCGGCGCGGGCTGCCTCGTCCTCGCGGGGGCGGCGCTCGTCGGGAGCTTCCCGCTCGCGCTCGCGGGCATGCTCGCCTGCGGGGCGGCCGCGGCGATGCTGAACGCGCAGGTGTCGAGCGTGATCATGACGTTCGCGCCGGAGGGGCGCACGGGCACCGTGTCGGCGATCGCCACCATCCTGAGGCAGGCGAGCTTCGCCATCGGCATCGCCATCGTCGGGGCGATCCTGCAGGCGGCGGGGGCGGGGGCCGCGATCGCGGTCGCGGAGCCCGAGCGCTTCGCCGCACCCTTCGCCGCGGCGGGTCTGTCGGCGATCGCCGCCGCCCTGGCCGTCGCCGCTCTGTTGCGGCGTCGGGGAGCGGCGGCGGTCGCGTGAGGCCTCTCGACGGAGGCCAGCCGCCTCAGGCGAGCCCGAGGAGCGAGAGGATCACGAGGACGACGACGACGAGGCCGACGAGATAGATGATGCTGTTCATGACGGGTCCCTTTCGGTGCGGGTTGCGCTTTCACGCCCAACCCGCGCGGGAGCGGAAGCGTTCCGAAGCGTCGGCAGTCTGCGAGCCCGCCGCGGGCGCGCGATGAGGATTGCCCTCGGCGGCGCGCCGGATTATCGTCGCGGCCCCGTTCGGTCTACCGAACGCATTCGCCGCAAAGGTCGAAACAGCGGCCGAGAGGAACGCTCGAGCTCGAATCATGAGTGCCGATCCCGCCCGCCCCGAATCCACCCTCGCCGTCGAGGCGCGCGCCCAGGCCGACGATCCGTCGAGCCTCGTCTGGCGCTTCTCCGCCGACGAGCCGCTGATGATGGATTGCGGCACGGCGCTCGCGCCCTGGCAGCTCGCCTACCAGACCTACGGCGCGCTGAACGCGGACCGCTCGAACGCCGTCCTCGTCTGCCACGCGCTCACGGGGGACCAGCACGTGGCGAGCGACCATCCGGTGACGGGCAAGCCCGGCTGGTGGCTCTCGCTCGTGGGACCCGGCCGTCCGATCGACACGGACCGCTTCTTCGTCGTCTGCGCCAACGTGATCGGCGGCTGCATGGGCTCGACGGGCCCCGCCTCGACAGATCCGACGACCGGCCGGCCCTACGGCATCGACTTTCCGCTCGTCACGATCCGCGACATGGTTCGCGCGCAGGCGATGCTCCTCGACAAGCTCGGGGTGGGCGACCTGTTCTGCGTCGTCGGCGGGTCGATGGGCGGGATGCAGGTGCTCGAATGGGCGGCGCTCTACCCGCAGCGCGTCTTCTCCGCGATCCCGATCGCCGCCGCCGCCCGCCATTCGGCGCAGAACATCGCCTTCCACGAGGTCGGCCGCCAGGCCGTGATGGCCGATCCCGATTGGCGCGGCGGACGCTATCTCGAGGAGGCGACGCGCCCGCGCAAGGGGCTCGCGGTCGCGCGGATGGGCGCGCACGTGACCTATCTCTCGGAGAGCGCGCTCCACCGCAAGTTCGGCCGCCGTTTCCAGGACCGCGCGGCGCCGACCTTCTCCTTCGACGCCGATTTCCAGATCGAATCCTATCTGCGCCACCAGGGCATCACCTTCGTCGAGCGCTTCGACGCCAATTCCTATCTCTACCTCACCCGCGCAATGGATTATTTCGACCTCGCCGACGAGCACGGCGGCAAGCTCGCGGACGCCTTCCGGGGCACGCGCACGCGGGTCTGCGTGATCTCGTTCACCTCGGATTGGCTGTTCCCGACGGTCGAATCGCGCGCGCTCGTGCGGGCGCTCAACGCGGGCGGCGCCTCCGTCAGCTTCGTCGAGATCGAGAGCGACAAGGGCCACGACGCCTTCCTGCTCGACGAGCCGGACATGTTCGCCGCCATTAGCGGCTTTCTCGACGGCGCCGCGCGCGCCCGCGGGCTCGCCTGAGGACGCAAACCCATGAACACGCACGTCCCCCCGTCCCCGGCCGCGATCGCCCCCCGCAAGGACCATGCGCTCCTCGCCTCCATGGTCGAGCCGGGCGCGCGCGTGCTCGACGTCGGCTGCGGCGACGGGGCGCTGCTCGCTCTGTTGCGCGACATGCGCGGCGTCGACGGGCGCGGCATCGAGCTCGAGCGCGAGAACGTCGCGGTGTGCCTCGGCCGCGGGCTGTCCGTGATCCAGGGCGACGCCGACACCGACCTCGCCGACTATCCCGACGACGTCTTCGACTACGTCATCCTCTCGCAGACGATCCAGGCGACGCGGCGGCCGAAAGTGGTGCTCGAGCACCTCCTGCGCATCGGTCGGCGCGCGATCGTCTCCTTCCCCAATTTCGGCCATTGGCGGGCGCGCGTCGATCTGGGCCTGCGCGGGCGCATGCCCGTCAACGAGTCGATCCCCTACGCCTGGTACGAGACGCCCAACATCCATTTCTGCACGATCCGCGACTTCAAGAACCTCTGCGAGACGATCGGCGCGACCATGGAGCGGGCCTACGCGCTCGACGGGCGCGGCGAGCCGGTGCGCCTGCCGCTGCCGTGGTGGGCTTGGAATCTCGTTGGCGAGCAAGGCGTATTCCTGCTGCGCCGGCGGTGAGGCGGGGGCTCGCTCGGCTGCCATTCGCAAAAAGCATGGCCGGAAATCGAACGGCTTCGCCGCTCCGTCGTTATAGGGGGCATTGACCCCGCTTCCCAACGAGAGGAGCAACCCATGCGCTTCAAGACCGTCACCTCCGCCGTGGCGATCTCGGCCGCCCTCGCCCTCGCGGCGTGCGGCCAGGACCAGACCGCCGAGGCCCCCCCGGCCGATCAGCAGGGCCAGATCGCCCAGACGCAGCCCGCGCCGCCGCCGCCGGGCGCCGACGCGCCGCCCGCCACCGCCGGGGCGCCC
The DNA here is from genome assembly GCA_029853055.1 of Scenedesmus sp. KT-U. Lineage (NCBI taxonomy): Eukaryota > Viridiplantae > Chlorophyta > Chlorophyceae > Sphaeropleales > Scenedesmaceae > Scenedesmus > Scenedesmus sp. KT-U. Next base: position 11,117 of record JARWLF010000447.1, read on the forward strand.
GCCACCGAAGGCGAGGTCACGGTCGTCGAGCCGGCCCAGCCCGCTCCGCAGCAGGACCAGATGGCCCAGCAGGACACGATGGCTCCCGGTGCGGCGCCCGGCGCCGCCGATCAGACCGGCGCGCTCCCGAGCGACGTCGGCCAGGAGGTCCAGCCGGGCCGCTACCAGTCGGGCGACCTCACGCTCGAGCTGACGCCCGACGGGCAGTTCATGATGATGACCCAGGACGGGCAGCAGGTCACCGGCCAGTACAACCTGTTCGGCGACACGCTCACCCTGACGAACGTCCAGAACGCGCCGCCGGATGCGCCCTTCCCGATGACCTGCACGGTCGAGCCCGAGGGCCAGGGCTTCCGCATCATCGCCGACGCCCAGAGCTGCGCCATGCTCGACGGCCAGATCTTCCAGCCCGCCGGCTGACGACCCGCGGATCAGACCAGAGTGACGGAGAGGAGGCCGGCGTCCGCGTCGGCCTCTTTCTCGTGCGCGGGCGGCGCGATCAGCGCGGCGACCGGGGCGAAGCTGCGGCGATGGGCCAGGCAGGGCCCGAGCCGCGCGAGCGCCGCGAGATGGGCCGCCGTGCCGTAGCCCTTGTGATCGGCGAAACCGTAGCCGGGATGGACGGCGTCGAGCCGCGTCATCAGCCGATCGCGCGAGACCTTCGCGACGATCGAGGCGGCGGCGATCGCGGCGATCGCCCCGTCCCCGCCGACGATCGCGCGGCCCTCGCAGCCGAGGCGGGGCGGCACGTCGCGCCCGTCGATCAGCGCGAGGCGCGGGCGGCAGGGCAGAGCGGCGAGCGCCCGCGCCATGGCCCGCAGGGTCGCGCCGCGAATGTTGAAGCGATCGATCTCGGAGGGGCTCGCGGTCGCGACCGCCACGTGGCCCGCGCTCAGGATCTCCTCGAACAGGGCCTCGCGGCGCGCCGCCGCGAGCGCCTTCGAATCGTCGAGCCCCTGCGGCGGCTCCCCCTCGAAGACGACGGCCGCCGCGACGACGGGGCCGGCGAGGGGCCCGCGCCCGGCCTCGTCGACGCCCGCCACGAGCCCGTCCGGGCAGAGCGCACGCTCGTCGCGCCCGTCCAGCAGCGGGAGCGCGGGCATCCGAGAGATCGTCTTGCGTGCCGGCATCGGCTGCGGACCCGAATCGCGTGAGGACCGGGCGAGCCTAGACGGGAAGCGCCCCGACGGCTACCGCGCCGCCGCCTCGGCCGGGCTCGCCGCGGCGCGGACGTGGCGCATGAAGTCCTCGACCTGCTGGGGGAGGATCGGGCCGATATGCTTGTGGCGGATGACGCCATCGCGATCGAGAATGAAGGTCTCCGGCACGCCGTAGACGCCCCAATCGATGGCGGTGCGGCCGTTCGAATCGACGCCGATCGCGTCGTAGGGGTTGCCGAGCGCGCCGAGGAAGCGCCGGGCGTTCTCCGGCGCGTCCTTGTAATTGATGCCCATCACCCGCACGCCCTCGACCTCGGCGAGGTCCATCAGGACCGGGTGCTCGATGCGGCAGGGCGCGCACCAGGAGGCCCAGACGTTGACGATCGTCACGGGCGCCTCGTCGGTGCCGACGAGAGCCGCGCTCGTGAGCCCCGGCACCGGCGTGCCGTCCCGCCCGGAAAGCCCGGCGAGCGCCGGGAGCTCGATCGCGGGGGCCGCGCGCCCGATCAAGGCGGAGGGCACCATCGAGGGATCGCCGGCGAACAGGCGCACGAAGAACAGGCCCGCGAGCGCGAGGAAGATCAGGACGGGCAGGAGGAAGACCACCCGGATGCGGCCGCGGCCGGCGGGGGCGGCTTCCTCGGCGCCGTAGGGAGCGGTCTCGGGGCCGGGCTGTGCTTGGCTCATCGGGGGAAGCTCCTTGCGAGCGCTCGGCGTCACGGCGCGGGGGCCGAAGGGGCGGAAGAGGCCTGCGCGGGTTCGGCCGCACCGCCGCGGCGCCGACCGCGCGCCTCGAGGTCGGCGAGCGCCCGCTTCTGGACGCGCTGATCGTAGATCATCAGCCCCGTCAGCGCGCCGATCACGATCAACGTGACGACGTAGGAGGAGACGATGAAGAAGGCGTGGTCCATCCCCGATCTCCTCAGGCGGCCATGCGTCGGTCGAGACGCTCGGCCTCGAGGATCGAGAGCGTGCGCACCCGCCGCCGCATGATCTCGGTACGCATGCCGTAGGTGTGCAGCGTGATCGCGAGAAGCGCCGCGCCGAGCCCCATCACGAGGAGCGGGTAGAGCATCGTCGGGTAGATCGTCGGCCCGTCCATGCGGAACACGGAGGCCGGCTGGTGTAGGGTGTTCCACCAATCGACCGAGAAGCGGATGATCGGCAGGTTGAGCGCGCCGACGAGGGTGAGGATCGCGACCGCGCGGGCGGCGCGGTTCGGATCCTCGATCGTGCGCCACAAGGCCATGATGCCGAGATAGACGAGGAAGAGGACGAGCACCGAGGTCAGGCGCGCGTCCCAGACCCAGTAGGTCCCCCACATCGGCCGGCCCCAGAGCGCGCCGGTGACGAGGCACACGAGCGTGAACGCCGCCCCGATCGGCGCCGCCGCCTTCTGCGAGACGTCCGCGAGCGGGTGGCGCCACACCAGCGTGCCGATGGCCGAGAAGGCCATCATCGAATAGACGAACATCGCCATCCAGGCGGCCGGCACGTGCAGGTACATGATCCGGATCGTCTCGCCCTGCTGATAATCGGCGGGCGCGAGGAACCAGGCCATGTACTGGCCGATCGCCAGCGTCGCGACGGTCGCCCCGACGAGCCAGGGCATGGCGATGCCGGACCAGCGCAGGTAATTCCCGGGATTGGCGAGCTTCGTGATCATGGTAGACCCGATTTAGCGGGAGCGACGACGGCCCGCAACGCCGCCGTTGCCGCACCGGGGAGATACGGAGGCGGCGAGCTTGGCAAAGGCCGGTGCGGCGGGGCAAGTCGCGACGAAACCCGATGCGCTTTGCACGCGCGCGCGAGCGCTGCTAGAACGCGATCCGACAGTCACGAGACGAATGCGAGCCCGAGACGACATGCAGCCCTTCACGGTTCTCACCGGCGTCGCCGCCCCCTTGCGGATCATCAACGTCGACACCGACATGATCATCCCCAAGCAATATCTCAAGACGATCAAGCGCACCGGCCTCGCACGCGGCCTGTTCGCGGAGATGCGTTTTGCCGAGGACGGGAGCGAGAACCCGGATTTCGTGCTCAACCAGCCGGCCTATCGCAACGCGCAGATCCTGGTCGCGGGCGACAATTTCGGCTGCGGCTCCTCGCGCGAGCACGCGCCCTGGGCGCTGCTCGATTTCGGCATCCGCTGCGTGATCTCGACCTCGTTCGCGGACATCTTCTACAACAATTGCTTCAAGAACGGCATCCTGCCGATCGTGGTGACGCAGGAAGAGCTCGAGAAGCTGTTCGAGGACGCCGAGCGCGGCGCCAACGCGACCGTCACCGTCGACCTCGCCGCGCAGGAGATCCGCGGGCCCGACGGCGGCACGATCCGCTTCGAGATCGACCCCTTCCGGAAGCGCTGCCTGATGGAAGGCCTCGACGACATCGGCCTGACCCTCGAGAAGGCGCCCGCGATCGCGGCCTTCGAGGAGAAGGTGGCCGAGCGCCCCTGGGCGTGATCGCCCACACGTGAGGACGTTCGGCGGCGCGGTTCATTCAGGCCGCGCCGTCAGACGCCTCCGTCGGCGCCCGGCAGATGGGCGAGAACGTCGGCGATGACGTGGCGCAGGGCGCTCGCGGCCGCGTCGTCGGAAAGGCTGGGTTCGCCGAAGAGATCCGCGAAGTACCAGCGGCGCAGGACGTCGATCTTGCGGCGGACGTCGCAGGGGGTCACCGCCGGCGCCGTCACCACCGCGCGTGCGGCGCTCTCCACCGCCTCGTAGAGGCTGTCCCCGTCGCGCTGGTCGAGTTCGACATGGCGCGCGAGCTCGCGCTGGCGCGCCTCGAACCGCGCGAACGCGTCGAGCGTACGACCGACGCGAGCCCCGTCGTTCATGGCATTCCCTTTGTCGAACAATGCTGGATTTGTCGCCGTTTCGGCTTATGGAAGGGCGGCGCACCGCCGATGTCAAGCCGATGCACGGCGGACGGGAGGTCGCTCCCGCGCCCCGCGAGGGCCGCTCGGATGCGCCGAGCCTTTGGTTTCAAGACGCTCGCGGGCAGCGTGGCACGCGCGCCACATACCCGGTTTTCGCTCCGAAATCAGAGCGGAATCCCCTTGTCTGCCCCCTCGCTCGCCGCGAAGCGGGCGAGACCATCGGCAGTCGTAAAGGCCTCGCGCCATCCGAGGCTCCGCAGGGCGCTCGCATCGACGACGAGCGAGCCGACGAGCCGCTCGACGGCCTCCCCGCGCCCGGCGAGCCGCCCGGCGAGCGCGACGAGGCTCTCCGGCACCGGCAGGAGCCCCGGCCCGCGCCCCAGCCCGCGCCGCATCGCGGCGACGATCTCGGGGAGCGTCGGCGCCTCCGCCTCGGCGACGAGGAAGGGGCGCGCGAGCGGGCCCGGCGCGTCGAGCACGCAGCGCACCGCGCCGGCGAGGCTCTCCAGGGATACGAGCGAGCGGCGCGCCTTCAGGCCCCCCAGCGGCAGCGGCCAGGGCTTGGCCGCGAGCGAGAGGAGGCTGCGCATGTTGCCCTTCACGCCCGGGCCGTAGACGAGGACGGGGCGCAGAGCCACCCAGTCGATCCCGAGCCCGGCGAGCCCCTCCTCCGCATCGCGCTTCGAGCGGCCGTAGGCGTCGGTCGGGGCGGGCTCGCGCGTCTCGTCGACGACGCCCTCCGCGCAAGGCCCGGTCTGCGCGCGCACGGAGGACAGGAAGACGAAACGCCGCACGCCCGCCTTCGCCCCGGCGCGGGCGAGCGCGAGCGTCGCCTCCACGTTGATCGCGCGGTAATCGTCCTCGGGGCGGCCGGACATCGCATGCGCGATCCCGGCCGAATGGACGATCGCGTCCACCCCCTCCAGCGCGCGGGCCATGTTCACCGGCCGCGCGAGATCGCCGATGATCGCGGAATCGGCCTCCCCGGCCCCGTCCGTCGGCCGCCGCAGGAGCACGCGGACGCGATGGCCCTGCGCCCGCAGATCGGCGAGGAGATGGCGTCCGACGAAGCCGGTCGCTCCGGTGAGCGCGACGAGGGAGCCGCCCATGTCGATTGCCTCTCCATCA